>APFE030570996.1:79274-98293 GCA_000404065.3 Pinus taeda
TAAAATGAATTGAAAACTGGAAAACCCATCTGCGTAACAAATTTTCCAACCGTACAGATTTATTTTCTACATTCTTCATAATTTTTTTAGCTATCAATATAAATGGAAAAAGTGTCCCTACCAAAAACACTTTAGAGTTTGCTCGTTTTGATTTATTTTTTAAACTCAGTTTACTTCTTCTTTTTTAAACTATGCTCTTTGTGATTATTTTATAAAACTCAGTCTATGTAAAATATCGTTTTTCTGATATAACTAAATCCAACTTTTAACTTTAAACAAGATGGGCTGCGGGGCAGCTAGTCCCTACCGCAGCCCGCAGCCTGTCTGCCCGTAAAAGCAAGAGCGAAACGTGGCGGTTGCTGGCTCCTCCGTCGGTACGCCTGTTCGCGAAGCATAGTTACCCATTGTGATTTTGGTTTACGAGGACAAGAACAGTAAGCTTTGTATCTCTGCAGTGAAAATTAATATGTATTCTGATTGACGGTTTTCTGATTGATGAAGGCTGGGTCAGGAAGCTATGCATCTCCAGGTAAGTCTGAGTAGTTCAATCTTCTCTTCTAGTTCTAATTCGTTGTTTGTAGTTTCAATCTTCTCTTAGTTCTAATTCGTTGTTTGTTCTAGTTCAGCCTGGAGATCACACTATGGACTATTTTGCTGCTACTGCGAAGCTTGGACTATCCTTAATCTATCTAATTAGCTGTTGTAGTTGCTCATAGGGCTGTCATTTTGAGTGGAAAGACTGACTGTGGGCATAGCCATGACTAGTGACATAAGAGGCTGCTTGCAATTCGGCCACATTTACCAACTTTGCGCATTAGTCCTTTTGGCAAGCGAATTCTTTCACGTAACAATTTGAAAAAGTAACCTGTATACATGTCATTTTGGAGACTCGTGGTTTTATAGAATACAGCTCTGGCACCCAATGTTCTCATCAGTGTGCCACAAGAGCACTGTATTTGTTGTTTAGATTGGAGGGTAACGAGTCCCTGTATCGGCTCACAGTTGTACACCGAATCAAATCAGTAATTGCTTCATGAGGTGAATACCAATTTCCACTTTAGGGACCCTGCTATACATTAAAATAAGATGGGGACTGAGAAGTAGACAAATGTTTCTTAACTCAGAACATTCAAGAAAATACATTAATACTGGCAAAGGGGGCAATAGATGTTCTGACCTCTTGAATCAAGCGGTGGTTTTTTTCAACTTATGCCCGGGATTGCTTGGATCAAGCGGTTGTTCTTTTTTAATTAAAATCGTGTTCGGACTGCTTGGATCACGTCGGTTTTGTCTTTAACAAATATTCTTTCATTATCGCTGCTGCAAGCATGCCCTCTCCCATAGTAGGAGTATCAATTGAATAATATTACAGAGTGTTCAGGTTTCCGAAAATCTAATCTGTATCAATTGAACAATATTACAGTGTTCAGTTCACCGAAAATAACTGCGCTGTAAGTGGATGGCTCTGTCATGTGGACATATGGACAAACTGCAAAGACCTGTTTATGGTCTGTCGGTATGATTATCAGAAAAACAATTATGAAATTGTAAGCCCACTCCCACAACAGAAAGGTCTGTAGTAACACTGCAAAATGGTACTTACTGCCAATAGACTTAGTTCTCTTTAGTGCACAATGAATGTTTCCATGCATTGTGTGCATGCACCATGCTGAGCACGAGCACAAAGTAGTTGTTAACATATATTAAAATAATTTCATTTCATGCTAAAAAATTAACATATATTAAAATGATTTCATTTCATGGAGTTGGATTTAATTTTATTCTTTACCTTAAAATTACTTTACCCACATCATTACTCTTTCTCCGCTTTATATTCTTGTTAAACATATTTCTTCGTAGGTAAATAGACTTAGTTCTCTTTAGTGCGCAATGAATGTTTCAATGCATTGTGTGCATGCACCATGCTGAGCACGAGCACAAAGTAGTTGTTAACATGGTGTTTATAGAGGATGTTTGCTAGTAAAATCACCACCTGTCACTCTGTCGACGCACAAAATACAAAACCCGCACCGATATGGTAGAACACACTACCACAAACCAGCAGACATCTGATGGAAAACAATGAGACAAGTGGCACTCGTAAATAAAACGTGTAGTCCATGCAGGTTCGTTTTTAAATTTGTAACTAGTGTATAACTTCCATTTACTATGAATCTGGATCTGCTTGAACTTCTGCGACTAAAGCTGTCTTGGCCTGCTGCTATGCCTTGTCCTTCCCTGTCATTCGCGGTGAAACCTTCTCGGAAGTGCATTAGTCATCTCCTGTAGCCGGTCTTCAATTGCTGTGCGAACAAAAAGCTATGGGTCATAGGCCACAACGCTGGGCAGGTTTATGGTGCTCTCGGGTCATTGTATGAGCGAAATCCATCAGCAGTTGGAAAAGCAACAGAGTAAACATCCTTTGGATTAGTTACAGCAACACAATTCGCAGTTAGAGGGAGATCATGCTAACAGTTCATATGGCATATACAAGCTATTAAATATATATGTGGTGAGTCAGGCCGAGATTCTAGCTGCTGCGTCCTCTGGAAGGCGACGCACGGAAGGGAGTCTATTCGTGCTGTCTGGGCTTGTGAGCATAGTAATTATTGTCGTTATCCTACTCAAATTCTCTCAACAGTTCAGAGAACTGCCAAAGGAAGAATACCGCACTTGGATTGCACAAAAGGAAGAATACTGCAAGCACTGGCAGTCGAGAAGTATACTCTCGGAACTCCAAGCTTCCTCGCAGTTTTCTGTGGAAAGGAGACAACCCCGTCTGAGATAATACATGTAACTGGAGGAACATCTGGTTGAGAATGTTTCAACTTAGCAAGCAGAGACTAAGAAAGGGCAAAGCAGAGCCCAATGTTAGCAACATCGCAATATTTGCAGTTGTTGCTCACCTGGACAAGCACCCTGGGGGCAAGGCTTTTCTTGCAAAACCCAAATCAGGCAGACCGCAGGGCACCTTAACATTGACGAGAGATTACAAAGGAAAAACATGTTGCTCACCTGGACAAGCACCCTGGGGGCAAGGCTTTTCTTGCAAAACCCAAATCAGGCAGACCGCAGGGCACCTTAACATTGACGAGAGATTACAGAGGAAAAACAAGAAGGTGCAATTCCAAATCCAATTGGAGGAGAAAGGTGCAAAAGGTACAGTTTTCTCCTAATATTCTTTTTTTTAATCTGTGCAAAACCAGAGGCATTATTTAAACAATTATTTCAGCTTGCTTTAAAAAAACATTAAGGGTGTGCGCCTGCATAGAATAAAATTAAGGGAGTGCGCCTGCATAGAATCACTAGATAACTAGCCTGCGCATAAAATCACTACCTTAATTCCTTGATAAATTTGTACAATTACTAAGTATTAATAGAGATCAGCACATTTTTGCTCCTAATAACCTTTCTGAACTTTCGTTTTCTTCCACCTCTGTCACTTTTATGAAACGAATGTCGTGACTGCATGATAAACGAATTCTAGTAACTTCATAGCATGATAAGCGGTAATCCATTATGGTCTAAGACTAAAAGAAATGAGAGATTAAAAAATGAATATATGAATGACTCGTAGATGTTTTTGGGTTTTTTGAATTTAATTGAGAAACATGTTTTGTTTCTGCAAATTCGAATACTCAGTGTCCGCTGAACTTTCTCTTAATAATAAGCACAGGACGATTGTATTGCATAACACAGTCGCACGGCTGAATCCTCAGCCCACAGAAATCTCTTCCGCCCACTGTAACACAAGGGTGGGTATTTATCAAAACGCCTTTTTTTGCAATAGATCACTGAATTGAGAGACTGCCATTGTCGTAAGGTAAAACTGTTTTTTTGCAATAGATCATTGATTTGCAATAGATCATTGAATTGATAGACTACCATTGCTATTTACAGAGATGAAGGAAAGACGGTCACAAATTAATTCAGAATCATGCAGTTTGAACTATACAGCAAGCTCATTTACCTGGACGCCGATCTCCTGTGCATTCGCCGCCAAGAAGAGGAAAACTGAGTCGATGTTGTGGGGAGGCCGATCTCCTGTGCATTCGCCGCCAAGACAAGACAAGAAATGAAGTTGCGGTGTGGTGATATAAGAAGGAATGGAGGACGCCCATAGGAGCCAGCACCTGCAGACACGTACAGCACTTCATGAAGACACGTACAGCACTTCATGAAGAACAGCTGCCAACAGCTGCGAACCATCAAACAAAATACCCCATAAGCCATACATTTTCTTAACATTAAATGTTTACCGATTAATGCTAATGCTAACATAGCATTACTTGATCAAGCGTTCCAATTGCTTTAATTAGCCCATTGTTTCCTAACTTTTTCCTAACTTTTGAGCCTCCCTACCTCGTTTGGAGGCCAAATAAGATGAAAATCCTTCTGATTGGTTAAAAGCTAAAGAAAATATAAAATATTGTATGGCATGCGAAGGAACTTTGGTCTAAGTTCAAATAAATTCTTGGTTTTAGTGTCAGACTAATAGCCACTGACAAAAACTGATTACTATAGTCCCTGCCAGCCCGGAGGGCAGGGACTAATAAGACCGTCGACAAACCGACATTTCGCAACCGGAGTGATTGCTTCATGTTAGTCTCCATAATGATGATCTTCTTGGTAGTCTTGATAATTAATGGTGTTACTGATAGAAGATATTCATTCATGGTCCTTAAAAGTATATTGTGTAAATGGCAATCATTCGAAAGATTTGAAAGGGTTGGAAGAATTACTGCACTTTTGTTTTATTAACAATTTTTAATTGTTATTTTGGATATTTTAGTTATTGGATTAGAAAGTTTATTAATATGGGTGGATTTTGATATAATGGTAAATCTCTGAAAAAAATTTCAAATGATAAATGGTAAACTTTTTCATGGTTTGCTATGTTTTATTGGAGGAATCATCGCACTTCTATGGAATCTATAATTTCCTCTTTGGGGATCCTAGTTACTACTTCCATAGAGAATGGTAGATATGAGTTTGGAAAGTTTACCAATACCTGCGAGTTTTGATATAATAGCAAATCTCTCCCAATTTATATTTGAGAAGAATGTTAGAAAGATCACTACACCTCTAAAAAACATTAGAAAAATCACCATAAATTACTACAACTCTATAAAAATCCATAATTACCACTTTAAAAATACTAACCCATTTAGAATGTTGTTCAAAAATATATTATTTATCGCCATAATTAATTTGTTATAACTTTTGGAATTCTGTGCGTTTGAATTTGTTCATAATTGAGTAATAAAGTGTTAAAATCATATGTTTGATAATAATGCGTTGCAATCACCTTGTGGCTGGTTTTCAGTACACTGAATTATATGTATGAAAATATGATGACATTTCGAAAAACACAGGAGAAAAATTTATTTACTAAAATACCAAAAGAAACTCTAAAAATAATAATAAATAATCGTTTGGTTCATAGTTACAAAGTTCGGCCGTATCAGGCCAAAAAATTCGAAAGTTCACCCCTCAGTTCGAATTGTGTATAAATAGGTTCAATTTAATACGAAACGGATTTTCCTTTTTTACTCAAAGTTTTATATTAAATCCAAAATTATATAATATGAAAATTTATACAATTATATAAAAAAATTTATAAATCTAATTAAAAGTTGCTATTTTCATGAAAATTATATTAAAAGAAAGACGAGCGATTTTCTATATTTAAGATTATAAAATTTCTATATTAAAATTGTATTCATGGTTAAATTTATTATAAAGAAATGCCTTTAAATCACATTAAGTTTTTACTAAAATCAAATATAAATTTTTATTAAAAAAACACAAGTTTCTTATTATAACATTTCAGAAAATGATAAGTTCTTTATTAAAAAAAACATTTTCTTCAATTTTGTAATTTTTTGAAGGATAGAAATTATCACGTTGGACTATGGCCATTAGTTTCATAGAAAAACATAAGATTATTGGTACAAAGTTTAAATTAGAGGGATCATTTTTTTATATTCCACACAAAGGATAATCTGTACACATAATTATTGTTAAATAAATTTCGATCAGATAAGGATAGGGATTGAGACATAAATTTCGTAGTATGTCGAGATCACCGACTTTTAATATCCAATGTCTCATTCTTTACATTCAACATCAAATTTAGGGTTTTGTTATTCATGTTAATAGATTTTACTATGTTTTCTCACACAACAATTTAAAAAATTTGATGCCTTTTGTCCTTCATTATTTTTGGATCACCTATATAGACATGAAAGGTTAATGTTGGAGATAAGTGAACAAGGGTATCCTTGTGAAAGAGATATAATGATTTTTTTTTCAAGTTTTGAATACGATCATCATTTAATTTAATCATTTTAAAATTTTGAAAGGATGAAAAAATAATATGTTAATTTTTTTAAGATGTATATTGTTCAATTTTCATTGAATTTTTTCAATATTGAATTTTCTATAGTCTATTATTTTTGGTATCGAATCGAATTCGAATTTGAATTTGAATTTGAATTTGAATTTGGTAACTATGTTTTCAAATTGCATGGACCATTAAATTTGTGAAGTTTGGTAACTATGCTTTCCAATTGTTTAGAACATAAAATTTGTGAAGTTTAATTGTAATGCTAGTAAGTTAAAATTAAAAAGTCAATTTTTTTTGTCTTTTTAACACAATTAAATAAGATTTTATGTAAGAGCTAGCATATTTATGGGATAGAAGAATGATTTACTTACTCATGAGATGCTATCATTTTGGTGGAGCTTAGATGTTCCTTGAGATAGTTTTATTATCCTAAAAGTAACTTTTATTCTCAATCCCTTTCACAAAGTTTAAATCTAAAATCTAGTAAAAACTAAATCCGATTAAAATTAATTTATCTACACCTCATGAAAATTTACATTATTTTTATAAAAACAATATTTCAGTGTGCAACATTTAAATTTTCTACAAAGTCAACTTATTATTATATTTAATATTTACTTGTTTTAGGATCCGAAAAACAAGTGAAACAATTGATCTTATTAATATCTATGAAATTTCTAAATAATCCCAAAATCTACCCTGATAATAAAATACCAATGTTATTCAATATAATACTTCCACAAACGGCGGGTTTAAGTTTCAACATGACTTTCGTTGTTGCTGAAATAAATCTAAACTTGGCATTGTTTTAAATATGCCTCTTTTGTCAACGTTGAGCTAAGATTGAAAATGTCTTGGTGTTTGTGTTTCTCGTTTGTTTTATTGATACAACACTAACAGAAAGCTCAGCGCGTGTGCCACGTTATTTGTGGCGGTGAGGCTATCCAGCCAGCCCAATGGATATATAGACAGATGTACATTATATGGACATCCATCCCACCGCCCCGGAACATGATATTGATCATCATCAAATTGTGTCCAGAACAAAATGTATGTTATAAGATGCTACTTGTTTAAAAAATAATAAGAGTGATAATGGCCTAACAACGTAGTCTCTATTTTTTTTGGTTGGGTAGATATGGGTGTGTTGGCGTGATTAAGGCAGTGCACAGTTTGCGTTTTTGTACTTGGTGATATCTTTCTTGGTAATGATGCGATTAAGGTAGTTTGCAGTTTACACTTTCTGTACATGGCATATTTATGCTTCTCCAATTTGTTATAATCGACACTGGTTATGCATTTTAAGCACTCAATTATGTTTAAATTATGTATTGATTCGCTAAAATAAGAATTTGATTGTGATTATAAGAATTTGATTGTGTTTATGTGACATTTTTCTAAAACATTTTTACATAATAGGGCACTATGTAGTAGTGTGGAGTTATGCAAATTATTCAAATTTTAAAGTCAAATATTTGTGTTAAATAAAGTGAAAATTAATGTTTTGTAGTTAGTTTTGGATGCAAGTGTGTTGAAGAGGTGTTTTATAGCGAGAATGTGTATGTGCAGAAGTCAATGTATAATGGTTCTCCCACACATATCGCTTAACAACTTTTTATATGTGTCAATAATTCCATTGATTGTAATATGTTATGACAAATATATTTTGCCAAAATGGGAGGTTTATTGAGTTTATGTGACATTTCGCCAAAACATTTCTGCGAAATGGGAAGTGTGTGGAAGAAATGTGCGAAGGGGGAATGGGTAAAAAAATACAAAAGTGGGGAATAGAGGTTCTCTAGTGGAAACTCCTCTTTTGTACATCCTTTCAATCTAGTACAGTAGATACTAGTGGGATTAGTAATTCAATTCTCTTACCATTGGGATTTTTATGGCAAATATTTGTGTCAAATAGAGTGAAAAATAATATTTTGCATTTTTTGTTGGATGGAAGCATGCAAAAGAAGTTTCCAAGAGGGAAAATGTGTTTGTAGATGTAGAAGTCAACATATAATTGTTCTCCTACACATATCACTCTAACAACTTTTTGTATGTGTTAATAGTTCTTATTATTACAATATGCTACAATGGATACAAGCTACAAAGCCCTTTGCATGTTCTGGATTTTCTTACAACTAATAATCATTACACAATAACTCAACCTTATTAAATTCTAATAAGAACTAGAGCAATGATGTGATTACAAGTTGATTCACCCAATAAAAGCTGAAAAGTGTCAATAAATCTTTGTCAAATGATGTGAAAACTAAGGGTTAATTGACTTTATGTCACATTTCACCAAAAAATTCTACGGAATGGGGCAGTGTGCATAAGAAGTGTGCAAAAGGGGAATGTGTGTGGAGGTATTAAAGTGGGAGAATATACTTTCTCCAATTTATACTCCTCTTCCACACATATTTCTAATTTTCTACAATAGATATTAGTAGGATTAATAATACAAATGCATGAACATTCAAATTTCTAATTCAAATAAATTGAAAATTAATGTTTTGTAGTTTGTGCTAGATGGAAATTTGTGGAGAAAGTGTTTTGCAAGGAGAATTTGTGCATAGGTCTGGAAGTCTATGTATAATGGTTTTCCTACACGTCACTCTTCCAAACATGAGTCAAGTTACAAAATTGATTTTAAAATGTAAATTTAATATTAGTTCTAAAGTTATGAGGTTTGTTTTAAAATGCAAGTTTCTAGTGTAGTGTGGAATAGCAGAAAATTCATTTATGATCTATTTAAAACTTGAAATTAAAATATAATGCAATAATATTTTGTGGCATGAAAGCCTTGTTTAAATTCCTGTGTTACCTATCATTCAATGTAAATTGAAGCATCCTCTCGTACATGTGGGAAGTTCCAGTTATTGCAATCTATTATGACAAATACCAGTTTTGGAGCCATTTGTATGTTCTTGATTTTTTTACAACCAATAATAATTAGAAAATGCTTTGAAGTAAATGCTACTAAGCACTCAAACACTGTCGTGATTGTGGGAAAATTAGCTCAATACACATATATGGAGCTCTATTATAACATAATGCGTCATAGTAGAATTCAATAAGAAATGGAATGATGAAGTCATTACAAACTCATTCGCTCAATAACAACTGAAACAACTAATAAATGTATGTCGAATGTTATGAAAACTGATGTCTTGTAGCATGCAGAGTTATGACATATTGCAAAAAGCAAGGAAATGTGGTAGTTTCAACATGTGATTTGTGGATGCCTCTAAAGACAAAATAAGTTACGTGTGGCAGTACAACATAATAGTCATGCGAGACTTAGTTATTCCTTGTTCAATCCAAATTGATAGTATATTGTTTAGAGTTGGCAAAGAACATGGGATAACAGAATCTATGAGATGGTGAAATTTATATCATTTAACTGAAGAATTGGTGTGGGTACTTTTTTTATTAAAACATCTCATTTTTATAGTGACAAAACATAGACATGTTATCCATATCGTTTGGGAATGCCAACAACTAAAACAAATCACTGTATAGTGCTAAAATTAGGATTTACCAGAAAAAACTAAAAGAACTGCTTTCTATAACGAGAGCAATTTGTTGTCGTGGGAGACCATTAATGTTAATTATTGCAACCAAAAAATTAATAGATGTAATTCTCAGTCCTAGCACAGGTAATTAACTGGAACCATCTAAATATCATTCCACGAAATCTTTGTAATGACAATTAGTGGCATAGAAATTGTTAATAGCATTGAGTAGCAAAGAGTGCGAAAAAGACAAATGTGTAGGGTACGCATATATGGGAAATTTTTGTAAAGATGGGAATGCTTGCGGAGGTATGGTTTTTTATATGTGGTGGTACCTCTCGTTTTTGAAACCTATTGTAACGGATATGGATTAAAAAATTAACAAAGAATTAGTTTTATTATTAACAAAATGCCCATTGTTTGTAAATGTAAAGTTTTTTACATCTAGTTGCTGAATCAATGTGTAATCAAGACATCACTTGAATGCTTAATATCATTTATTTTGTATTATTTTCTAATAATTACTAGTTGTAAACAAATAAAGAAGATCGCATCCATCAATATTATAAAATAATCTTCGACATTTTTTTGGTGAATCGATGTGTAATTAGGACATCATCCGAGCAATCAAGAAGGTGCAAAGGACTCTGCAATCAGTATCCATTGCAAAAAATTGGAATGATGTGAAAACGTATTCAACGCACTACCTCGTTGTACAACAACATTTTGGTGAAATGTTACATAGTCTCAATCAAGCTCTCATGTTGTGGATTATAAGTTATTAAAAAATTAGTTAAGACTTAATATTAGGATTAACAGAAGCTTCCTCGCTGGTAAATGTAAGTCTTTTTTACATTTAGTGATTTTATACATAATCAGACATCATTTAGGTGCTTAGTACCATATTAGAAAATTAATTAATGCATAATCATATGATTAAGAGAAACTCCTTCATAGTAAACATATGTATTTTTAGCATTTATTTAGTGAATCGATGCTCAATGAGGTCTTTGTTCAAATGTTTAATATATAAATCAAGAAGGTTGTATCCATCCATATTATAAAATAGTCTTTTATGCATTTATTTCACGAATAGACAAATAATTAGGACATCGTTCCAATGCTTAATAATATTTACTGATTGTAAACAAATCAAGAATGTATATAGGACTCCACAACAAGTATCCATTGTAGGAGATTAGAATGATGTGTAAACCTCTTTCATACACCACCCCATCTGCATATTTTTTTTAGTGAAATGTTACATAGACTCAATCAAGTTCCCATAGTGTGTGTTAGCGCTCAAATCTACCTTAGGCTGATATAAGGTTAAACTCAAGGCTACATCAAACCACGCTCATCCTCGTAGCTAGCCCTACGAGGGTAGGAGAGGGCTCTCTCTGGGTCAATCTCGGCAAAAGATGATCGATGAGACTCGAGATGACTGAAATAAAAGCTAATTTTAGGCTAGGTATGAAGTATAAGGAGTTTGAAATTGATTTTTTAGAATTTTGTTGAATCTAAGGGAAAGGCAATTTTGGGTGCGGGGATGAGACGCAGTTTTTGCAGAGGTCTACTTGGGGCAAGGTAGGTGATTGTCTTGATGCTTTTAAAGAGAATGAATGGCTAGATTTGACTAGTGAGAAGTTAAGGAGAGCAAGAAACTTTCAAGGATTCTCCATAAACAGATGAAAACATGCAAAATCAAATAAACTTAAAGGCAAAGCATAACAAATTATGGATTCTACCTTAACACTTCATTTGTTCAATTGCAGAAGATAAGAGAAGGAAAATGATACACATAAACAACTTACAAATACTAAAAGAAGCACACCATCAACACATAAAGCCACCTGAATCCCAAAAAGTGTTGCAAAACCCTGGTCTTTCTTTTGCCAAAAATGCAAAGAAAATGTGTACAATAGAGTGTCAAGCTTTTCCCAAGAGTCTAACCCTGAAAATGACTTAAAGAATACATAACATAAGCAATCCAACCCATCCCCTTGCCTCTAGTGGTCGAGCTCATCATCCTAGGAGCTGTTTCAACCAACTCTAAACAAAGCACTACAATCTAGGCAGTCAAAACAACTTGCCTCTATAAGGTAGGAAACCAATTCATTCATTAAATTTTCACTCTTTGGTGAATGAATCTTCTAGAACAAGTAACTAAGTGTCAAAACTACATCATGTTTAATCAATTACATCAGGAGAAGTCAAAAATTACATCACAAATCAAAACTAGTCAACCTGGCTGAATTTCTGAGTTGAAAGATGAAAAATTGGCCAAAAATCCCTATGGACTGCGCGCGTGAGCTCTATGCGTTGTGCGCATTTCATCCTGCTTTTGGGTAACTTCCTGACATCCAAATCAAGCTCACAGTAGTTGGTTGGAAATCCCTAGATGTCTGATGTCCATCCCAAGTGGAATTTTTCAATTTGGAGCTCATTTGCCCCCTCAAAATGTCATTCTCCTGGAAGTACTTCCTGTTGGTGCCAAAGGTGGCAGAAAAGGTGATTGTCATCGTGTTTTTGGGCCTTTTGATCACCCAGAACTTGATGAAATGCTTTGGAAATAGCTGAGCATGCATAACTTACCATGACAAACCCAAAAATGTAAAGGTTTCCTCCAGAAAGTGTCCCAATCATAAGCGCGCGCGTCGACGCGCTATACGTTGAGCCAAAAAACCGGTTTTTAGGACAAAATTTTCAAAATGACAAAAATTTCCCCGAATTTTCTCAAATTTGGAGTGAAGACCCTCCATCTTGTATTGTGCCTCGCCAATGAAGCATCGGCCAAAATTTGGAGTGGATCGGGCTTTTTTCACCATTTTAGTGCTTTGCTCAATCGCCTCTTTCGAATCTTCATTTTTGCTTTGCAGACATGCATACAAGCCCAATAATGAGTTTTCATATGATGAAGCATGTCTTTGTCTCTATTTTCCTTTGCCAATAATTTCTCCAAATGAGTGTTAACATGGATGAGCATAGACTCTCGACCAATTGGTGTCATATCATCGGGTCTCTTTCGGGCCAATTCTCAATCCTCGCGGATTTGCCGCAGCTCATAAAGTGTATGTTCATCCTCTAGATATTTGTTACACTGCTCCAAGTAGTTTATCACCCATTTGGCCATCTGCAATTTCTTTCTCAGCGAGTCATTCTCAACCTTTTTCTCTCGGATGATCTCCTTTAGCTCCGAACTAGGAAAGCTCGCATCAACATCAATGATAGTGAAATCCATGTCCCGACCTCCTGAAGGACCCTCATCATGCATAGGCCTCTTGCCCCTGTCCTAGATCTATACCTATGCTGAAGAAGAAGGCGAGACCCCTTCCACATGATGTGGAGATAATACTCACCCTGCTGATGGAGTCAACGAGACCCCTTCCACCTCGGGTGGAGATAGTACTCGTCGTGTAGATGAAAATAAGGCCCTGTGGCCTCAATGGTATGTCACATATGATGGAGCACTTATATGCTCAGACTCAAGAATGTCTGGCTGGTGTGAAGGCGCTCCCTCATCATGAACTATCTCGAGAAGCGGCTGTGGCGCTGAGAAGAAGTCACGGGAGATGAAATCCTCCCAAGTAATGCCCTGCTGTGTCAATTGATGTATCACTATGATCTTGATCAGCGCGTAATGATATATACTTATATGTTGTTGTGTTGGGGTCTTCCTTTGTACGAAAGCCACCATCCTCTCTACGTTGCGACACATGAAGTACAGAATGTTCATCATATCTACCCTCGTGAAATGCATCAACAAATAGACATGGTACGCATAGAGACGCGAGAATCTGTCCTCACAACTGAAATACTAAATGATGAGTTTCATCAATCATGCAAAATCATCCCTCAGGAATCTGAAAGGAAAAAATGTGCTCAAGTGTCTCATATACCGAGGTTTGATGTATGGCTCATAGTAGAATTTGTCTAATTGTTGGCGTTTGTTCCATTCCTCTCCTACATTTGGTATCCCGGTAGCCTGAGCAATAGTTTCTGGTGACAAAGTGAAATTTACTCCGACGAGGTTTACATGGCCATCATGTAAATGTAGAAAAAATAAACGAACTAGCTCACGATGATGTTGGGTTTGTGAGATCATCTCATAGTATTGGAAACATGATCTATGCTAAAAACAATCCATTGCAAGCAGCCAAGCCTGCAATTGAGCCAAAGAAGTAGGCTCCTCTCTGACATGCTAACCACCTTTGCCACTTTTGTGAAACATCCGTGGCACATTAACCTCAGCTGTAGAATCACTATCATACTCCTGCTCATAGACTGAATCTGTCTCTGACATGACTTTGAAAACAAGATATCTGGAATATGTATGCTGATATATAAAATTGTGTGTACAATTGAATGCAAACTGCTCTTTTCTCTAACAATGGTGACAAGTTTATGTGAAGAGGAGGCGATTTGATGAATTTTTGAACTAGTATCAAGCTCCAAACTGTAAGTGGCACGCGCCTTGCCCAGTGTGCCGCACACTCCTTATGCGCCACACACTTGTAAATTAACACTGGTGCTTTGTGCCCAGTGTGCCGCACGCAGCCAATGCATCGCGTGCCTTACCCAGTGCATCACGCGACTAAGAATTGAACCAATCTCCACTCGAACTCACAAATTTCACCTTGGAATGATTTTCTTCACTCTTGGCATGTACAATGATTTGAAAATTCATTGAAATATCTTTATAAAGACTCCAATTTGATTTTTGCTTGGTGCATAACCCACTTTGTAATGTTTTGTCTTTGACACTTTTTTAGGATTAATAGACTTCTGACTTTTTGGTTTCCTCCTTAAATTTGGTTGAAAATAGGGATAGCTATGATATAATCTGGCAAAGGAGACCAAGGTTGCGCCTGGACAATTCAAGAACTGAAATTTTTGAAAATTTATTACAAAAATGAAATGTCGACTTATCTTCAAAATAGAGTTTTGAAGAGAAGTCCTAATCTATCCGTATAATGATAACAATCTTTGAGATAACCACCTATCGAGGGCCTCCCTCTGGCTTGCTGGCTTTATTAGACTTTGTAAAACCAAATTAACTTAACCCTAGACCTAATGACCGAGAACACTTGTCATGACCTAGAAATTGAAACAGTGTTGTAAATGACCTTTCAAGACTTGTTTTTTATGAATAGACCTGAACCAGCAGTGCCAAGCATGAGGGGAATGAGTGACACAAACCATCCCGTCAGATTTATGGCATGCCTAACGAAATGCAACTGATCGAAACTAATGGGACACCTAAACATGAAATGAAAAAAAGAGTTTTGATCTCTGACGGAGGGATAACTATACCAACTCTAACATTAGATCCAGTGGGGATGGTAGCTCCTTGGAGATGCCAAGAATAGCAGATCTTTGTAAGAGCTAGACAGTACCTTCGTCCATTGGGCTATGGAGTCATTATTCCAACACAAAATTTTGACAATTTGACTAAAAACCGAAGACCACTTTGACCACAATTGACTCGAAACTAAAAGGACTGATACAACTGACTTGACAAACTTCAAACCAACTAACCTCCATTCTCAGAATTATAGCCTTCACTACGGGCCCCAGACTGAAGATGAGAATTTAGTACACATGTACAATAAAACAGAAGTAAAATGATATATACAATGATGATGAAATGAGCAGAAAATACTCAGAAGTGGTATCGCTTTAGCAGCCAACCATTAATTGGTCCTCCAGGACACTCATCTCCATTCATTTCTTTGAGAAGAAAAGCGTTTTGGCCACGATACACTGTAATCTTGTAAGGACCCTTCCATAAGTTTTCAAATTTGCCATGCTTTCCTTTGTCTTCATGTCGGGCATCCCACCTCAAAACTACCTCATCTAGCTGAAATGTATCCGCTTTTGTATTCCCATCATAAATCTTTTTGATGCACTCCTGCAACTTGAAAGTATTTTGAAATACCTCCTCCCGTGTTTGTTGTAAATGAATCATCTGATTAATCCTTCTTTGCATAGGATCTTCCTCACTACCAGCTTCCTGAAGCAATTTGACTACTGGGACAACAAGCGAAGTAGGAGAAACTGTATCTGTCCCGTACACCAACTCGAAAGGGGACATGCCAATAGACTTTTTCTGACTCACCCTATCAGCCCATAGTGCATTCACTATTTTCTTGTGCCAACCCTTTTTATTAATTTCCAGCAATTTCTTAATGATATTAACCAAAGATTTATTAGATGACTCCGCCAATCCATTTCCCTGAGGATGGTATGCGGTTGAATTTCCCAAGCTAATATTGTACTTATAGCAAAACTCAACCATCCTTTTTGACTTGAATGCTGCTACATTATCTGTGATTAACTTACTTGGACACCCAAAACGTGACAAAATATTGGTTTCAAGAAAAGAGATAATTACCGCATATGTGGCTTGTCGAGTAGGAATCACTTCAATCCATTCCATGAAGTAATCCGTTGCTGTAAATATCCATTTATGTTGTCTTGACGATGCCGGATGGATTTCCCCGATGAAATCCAATCCCCACTGTCGAAAAGGTGCACTAATTTCAATTGGTTTGAGAGGCAAAGGCTGTAGTTTCTGCTTCCCTTCGAAAATTTGGCATTCGTGACAATTCTTAACAGCCTTATATACATCTGAAAACAACAAAGGCCAATAATAACCTGCCCTTAGAATCTTATTCGTTGTGGCTTTCCAAAACAGATGGCCTTCGCAGTCTCCTCTATGAAAGTCTTCCACAACTCTTTTGGCTTCCTCCTCTACCAAACAATTCAATAACATTCCACCAGGGTCTTTCCAAAACAATCCAGAATCTAGTATGCAGAATTTTGCGGCTTTCAATTTCAATGTTCTACTTTTATTTCTAGGCATTTCGGGAGGTGAAGACAAATTCTTAAGTACATACAAAATGTCAGCATACCAAGGGGAAGAAAGAAACATGTCAGAGACCTGAACTGATGAACTCTCCTCATCTTCATCGGACATGGCAGCAATCAAATTTATATCTAGAACTTGCATATTCGTTTTAGCCATTAACTTGGCAATTCCTTGTCCTTTGATTAGTTTGGTTGGTTTAATATCCACATCATACTCTAACAATGCAGCAATCCACTTACTCCGCCTTCCTTCTAGATCTGCCTGTACCATAATATCTTTAACTGTTGTGTTAGGAACATAGGCTAGAATGTCGGAATGCAATATATACACACGGAAATCTTTCAAGGCCTTTACAAATGCAAATGATTATTTCTCAAAAATGTTGTATTTCAATGATCCGTCCCTTATAATCTGACTGAAAAAGGCAATGGGCTTTTCAACTACTTCCCTTTTCTGCATTAATACAGCTGCCAAAGTGTGCTCAGAAGCAAACGAGAACAAAATAAAGTCTTGCGTGTAGTCTGGGATGATTAAAATAGGAGCTGAAGAAAGAGCTAATTTCACTAAATTGAATGATTTCACTGCCTCTTCTGTCCACTTTACCTGATTGTCCTTTTTCATCATGCTCGTGATTTCTCTAAGATGCTCCGCTAGATTTGGAATGAAGCGACGCAAAAAATTTAGTTTACCATTAAAGGACTCTATTTGTTTCTTGTTCCGGGGCTGTTCAATTTGCTAAATGGCTTCAACTCATGCAGGGTAAACACGGATGCCATCTTTTGATATGATGTGACCAAGGAGCTTACCCTCATCCATGGCAAAAAGACTCTTTTTCGGATTCAGCGAAATTCCATATTTTCTGGACTTTTGGAAAACAACTTTCAAATGATATAAATGTTCTTCACCAGAATTTGAAAACACAGTTAAATCATCAAGGTAAACAACTAAAAATACATCTTTCTCGTTGGCAAGAGCCATGTCCATTGCACGCTGAAAGGTGGCTCCTGCATTCTTCAAACCGAATGGCATTTTTGCATAATGAAACATTCCCCACGGAGTGGTAAACGCAGTTTTGTCACGATCATCTTCATGTAGTAAAATTTGATTATATCCTCAATAGCCATCGAGTAGTGACATCCTTGATGCTCCAACTACTCGCTGCAATATGTGGTCCATTTTTGGCAGCGGATAATTGTCTTTTAATGAAACCTTATTCAAATTTCTGAAGTCAATACATAAACGGATCTCACCTGTTTTCTTTCTCGCGGGCACCAATTTTGATATCCAATCTGAAAATCAGATAGGTACAATGATTCCTGACTAATACAATCTGTTTACCTCTTTTTCAATCGATGGTAGTAGCTTTGGATTGATTCTCCTCAACTTTTGATGAAAAGGCTTATGATTTGATTTAATGGGAATAGTATGTTGAATGATATTAGTGTCATATGTTTTTAAATCTGAGTAATCCCACACAAGAACATCAGAAAATAAAGACAACAATTTCACATACTTTTCCTTTACCTTTGGTGATAATGACTGTTACACAGTAAAAAGTCACTGCCATCATGTCAATCTCCCTACTGTGCCATGAACCACATTCACCCATACTCATGCTCCTCAAAATGGCTGAAAAACCCTCTTTGCCTAAGTTAAATGGATCATCGCGTCTGTTAATAAAATAACCGTGCTGACAGGTGGAGGCTAGTGTTGTTGTTGCGCTGCCAGCGCGGAAGAACACGTCTTTTTTGCGCTGGTCCCATTTTAACAAACAGCGCACCCTCTGTTTGTCCTTTTCGTGCTGACCGGACCTCCTCTATAGTTGATCTGCGATGTCAGCGCGGCAGCCCAGTATCTCACCCGCGCTGATCCTGTTTGGGCGAATTTGTTCTAACAACCAGCCTTCCAGATCCCTCCAGACTTGGTTGTTAGCATTGTTGAGGTCGCCATCCTTTCTCTGGCGTATCTGTTCGACTGACCATCCACTTATCTTGGTGGAAAGCTCATCCCTTACCTATTCATGGAGACTCCCTCTCTTTATAAGCCTCCTCCATGGCCCATGAGCAGCTAGTTTTGGAACATATAGACTTTGATTGAGGAATTCTTAGCGCATTTTAGTGCTGCTTTCTGTAGGCATTTAGTGTGTTGTGTGAGGATTGCTTTGGGCTTGAGAAAGGTCATAAGTTTGTTGCCTTGTATGTGAGAGAGAGACTTCTTTGACTTGGGAGATTTGCTTCAAAGGTGAATGCTTGGAAGATATGCTGGCTGGACCCTCTAGAGAAGGACT
>APFE030571001.1:24280-60872 GCA_000404065.3 Pinus taeda
CATAATTAATTAACTCATGGAGATTAATTAATTAATATTTTAAACTGTTGTTAAGACCAAAATTAATTTTACTTCATATAGATAGACTAGGCACTGTTATAAATAGGAAGAGACCTAGAAATGCTATTTTTAGAACTTTCTATTTTTAGCAGTTTCACCTCTCACCCAATGTGGCCAATGACCTCACTGGCCAAACTACTATTTTTAGACATGATATTTTTAGCAGGTCTATTTTTAGCACATTCTAAATTTAGCATTTCTTGTTGCACATTTTTCAACACTCCCTCTCAATAAGAAAGGCTTCCTCTCGAACCTGATCCTGTAACTCTCGAATGTTCTGCATGCAACACATCTACCTAGTCCAGTTGTTCCAACAACACTTGGAACAAAAACGCTCCCAACTAACCACTCTATTGGGCTAGGAACATACTCTGATGCTGAAGCTCTACTTGCTGCTGACAAATGCTCCCTCTCTGACATCTGTGCTACTACAACATCTCCATGCATCTCACACCATTGCACACCTCTCTATGCCACCTAGCACTGTGCAAAACACTTGTGCCTCTCGCATTGCTGCAGCCTGCTAACTATGCGCTGTCCTGGGATTCCTTGCACTTTCGTTCTCTCTGCCACTCCATCTGCATCTGTCTCTACCCAATCAGTCAGTTCCTACTACTCCACATCGAGGCTTCCGTAGCAAGGTCTCATCCAAGAGGTTGGTTACCTCAAGGATCCTGCCCCTCCTCCTTGGGACGATCACTCTATATCGCCCCACCTACTACCTGGAGGTATGGTTGCGTGTGACCCTTCAGCCCACCTAGCTCGAAGTTTCCCCCTACTGGAGGTCTCTGCATGAGTATATGTCTCTACTCGATCTCCACTCAGCTTCCCCTGTTGTGGTTGCTCCACAACCTCCTGAAGCTGCTGTACAAATCGTGGCTCCTCCACATTCGTCTGAGACTTCTTCTAGCTTTGCATGTTGAGAGGTAATATACCCTCCTTCTAAACCACCAAGTCTCTAACCTTTGCCTTGCTCCTCAAGGCTTTGCATGCATCTTGTACCTCAAGTGCATACAGGTTCTTGGCTAGCACACCAATCTATTTCCATTTTCCCGTCGTCATGAAATTTTCTAGAAAAGGAGTTGATTTTAAATCAGCAATATCTCCCTCATTTGAACTCCGATTCAATTGATTTTTTTTTTGGGTATTTTTCGACAAGGAATCCAAATTTGCTATTTATTTCTAAAAAATTTGTACAAAAATTTTCAGATATGCTCTGCAAACTCTTGGCCCAAAACTCAAAACTTTGAAATCTCCTCTCAGTATATTGTTCTCTCCTTGATCACTTGTGCTCTGATACCATGTAGAAATTTCACCTGTGTAGAAAGAACAACGAGGTGTAATTTCACAATTATGTTCACTAGAGGTTCAAACATCGATTTCATTTATTTCTCCAAATCTCCAAAATGTCTTGGACAATCATTCTAAGGTTCAAGCAGTGGAAGATCACATTGAGGATCAGCAACGAGTTCTCCAACTCTTAAATGATAACCTCACTTTGGCATAAAATAGAATGAAATAATAAGCAAGTCAACATCGTAGTGAAAGAAGTTTTGATGTAGGTGACTAGGTATTTTTACGGCTACAACCATACAAAAAAAATTCCCTCAAGCAAGCTAAGAAGGATAATAAATTATCACCAAAATATTATGGTCCTTACAAGGTGTAAAAATTTTGGAGAACTTTTCCGACAAATCAGCTAGCTCTGATACCATATAGAAATTTCACCTGTAGAACAAACTGATATATGCAATGTCCTAAAGCATAATACCTATTCTATTTCTACAAAACATTAAGCAGAAGCATAATCGAATTCATGAGCAACATCAAGTAGAAACATGCATAACTGATCAAGAGAAATAATCACACATAACACAAGATATATCTAGGGAAAGTACCAGCATAAAACCCCAACCATGTATTATTAATCAAGTGGAAATCCTCTTCACAATACAAAAAGAATCAGCTCAATAGCTATCCTTCTCTCTCTGTACTCTAATGATCTTCAATTAGAATATGAAAATCATGGACTACCTAGGCCTCAATATATAGGCCACAAGCCTTTTAATCTCCTATAATAGATCCTTCTCCATGCAAGGAATACTTACTAGAAATATCCAAACATCTGATAGTACACTGTCCCACATCTGATCTCAACTGGGTCTCTGACAGAACTGACATGTAATAGTTATCCATGAGTGAATTCTCGGTTATATAAAATAATAGTTGTCACATGCATGCAAGCATTAACAAACTATATTTTATTATTTTAGCAACTTGTTAAAATAATCTAACTGGACTTGACTAAGTTAAACTAAGTCAACTGATTCTCTCATTATAGAACTAAACCTTATCTCCTTTACTCAAGGGATAAACTCCTAAATCAAGGGAGAAAATAATTGCATGATCTCACAAAGACTTCAAGTTTAATTTTCCATAATTAATTAACTCATGGAGATTAACTAATTAATATTTTAAATTGTTGTTAAGACCAAAATTAATTTTACTTCCTATAAATAGACTAGGGACTGCTATGAATAGGAAGGGACCTAGAAATGCTATTTTTAGAACTTTCTATTTTTAGCAGTTTCACCTCTCACCCAATGTGGCCAATGACCTCACTAGCCAAACTGCTATTTTTAGACATGTTATTTTTAGCAGGTCTATTTTTAGCACATTCTAAATTTAGCATTTCTTGTTGCACATTTTTCAACACAAGGTGTTGCAAAAGATTGGTACTATGGCATACAAATTGGAGCTTCCTGCATCTTCCCGAGTGCACCCAGTTTTCCATGTTTCATGTTTAAAGAAGGTTATAGGTGACAAGTTCCTAGTTCAAATAATATTGCCAGAACTTATGAGGAAGGAAAATCATATTGGAACCTAAAGCAGTCACGGAAACAAGAACTCAACAACTACGAAATCGATCAATTTCGGAGTATCTCATCAAGTGGAAGAACTTACCCGCTGAAGATTCCACATGGGAGGATGAGAATTTTATACATAAGCATCCAAAACTACTCAAGCATTCAGGACAACACTTTTTTGAAGGAGAGGAGCATGTTAGGTCCCTATAATACTAGTGTATTCCCTCATTGTTATTGTCAATGTAGCCCCCTTATTGTTATTGTTGTGTCCATATAATCCCCATATTGTTGTTATTGTGCCCCATAGAAGCCCATTATTGTTATTGTTGTGTCCTTACATTATTATTTTTATGTCCACTCTGATTATATTGTGACCCCTTAGACTCCTATATATAGAAATGAGGTTTTGTCATTTGAATCATCCAAGAATTGTTCATTTATGTAATGTAAAGGAGGTTCCCCCCTCGAAGAGACTAATTTGAAGTCGTTGATCTATCTCTTCTTCTATTTTGTGAGATGGTTTTATAACATTGTCCATGATTTTTTCATATGGAGACAACTTTTGTAATAATGTGATATTCGACTATGGTTGGCCATGGTTGACCATGATTGATACTATAAACCTAAGAGATTAATATTATAAATCCAATAGAATAATAAACCTAAGAGATTAATACTAAAACCCCAAGGGATTATGAACCCAAGGGGATAATATTAAACCCAAGGGACAAATATTATAAACCCAAGGTATATAAACCCTAAGATAAATATTATAAACACATGGCTTACCATGGTTTATTTTCATATTAAGACAATTCTTATCATAATGTGACGTTAGACCATGGTTGATTTACGTATTGAGACAATATTTGTCACAATGCGGCGTTAGACCATGGTTGATTTTTGTATCGAGACAATATTCGTCACAATGTGACATTATACCATGGTTGATTTTCATATCGAGACAATATTTGTCATAATGCGACGTTGGACCATGGTTTATTTTCATATCAAGACAATATTTGTCACAATGCGACATTCAACCATAGTTGATCATGGTTGGCTATGATTGACCATGATTAACCATGATTGGTATTATAAAACTGAGAGAATGATAAACCCAAGGAATTGATATTATAAACCCAATGAAATAATAAACTTAAGGGGCTAATATTAAAACCCCAAGGGAACAATATTAACCCAAGGGATTAATACTAAAAACCCTAGGGTTTATATTCCCTTGGTTTTTTAGTATTAACCCCTTGGATTTATTATTCCCTTGGGTTTATAATATCAATCCCTTGGATTTATAATATTAGTCCGTTAGGGTTTAAGGACTAATATTATAAATCCAAGGGATTGATATTATAAACCCAAGGGATTAATACTAAAACCCAAGGGAATGTAAACCCTGGGGTTTTTAGCATTAATCCCTTAGGGTTTTAATATTAACCCCTTAGGTTTATTATTTCCTTGGGTTTATAATATCAATTCCTCGGGCTTATTAATATAAGGGTTCATATTTCAAGGCTATAATATTATTCATACAGTTTTTAATTAATATTAATCCCTTGGGTTTAATATTATTCCTTCATCACAAAAATTGTCTCAAAATGAAAATCAACCATAGTCAATCATATTTATTTTAGGGTTTATAATATTTATATTAGGGTTTATATACCTTGGGTTTATAATGTTAATCCCTAGGGTTTAATATTATTCCCTTGGGTCTATAAATCTTTAGATTTTTTGTAGTAATCCCTTGGATTAATATTAGGTTTATAATCCCTTGAGGTTTTAGTATTATATCTTAGGAACATGGATGACCATTAATACTATAAACCCAAGAGACTAATATTATAAATCCAATGTATAGAAACCCTTGGTTAACCATGATTTATATTGAACCTAAGGGACTAATATTATACTCTAGGACTACGATCCCTTAGATTAATATACCAAAGCAATTGATATTATAAACCCAAGGGAATAATAAGCCAAAGGGATTAACACTAAAATCCCAAGGGAATATAAACCCTAGGATTTTTAATATTAATCCCTTGATTTTATTATCCCTTCGTTTAATATTATTCCCTCGGGTCTATAATCACTTGGGGTTTTAGTATTAACCCCCTGGGTTTATTATTCCCTTGGGTCTATAATATCAATCCCTTGGGTTTATTAATGTAAAGGTTTATATTCCAAGGGTATAATATTTTCATAGAGTTTGTAATTAATATTAAAACCCTAGGGTTTATAATTCCTTGAGTTTTTAGTATTAAATCCAAGGGATTATAAACCCAAAAGATTATTAATGAATGAATTAATTATTATTGATATTTTATTAATTTATATATGCTATTAAATTTAAATTTACAATAATTATTAATTAATAATAATATAAAGTATAATAGTAGTATATTAATCTAATAAAAATAATAATAGTAGTAAATTATGATAATACATCTTTCGCATATATCAACCACATTATATCAACCATATTTACTAATATAATTGTGCTAATTAGAATTAAAAAATTAACCCCTTGTGTTATTAATTAAATAAATTTAAAAAATCAATACCATATGTTCTTATGTTTTTATTTTTGTAGAGTCTAACATTACGTAACTATTATACAATTTAAGGTTAAATGTCATGTTATCATGATATCACCAACTTTGTTTTCTCAATTGTTTATTAAAAAAATGAATACTTAGCTATATGTATAAACAAAGGAAAAATGAGTTATTTCAAATATCAATAAACTTTACAAAATACAACATTAAAAAAAACACATTCAAAACAATCTTGTGAGAGACATGATTTATAAAGGCCACGGAGGTTGGTATTTCTTACTAACAAATTTAAGAATTGATATTTAATGTGTAGCCTTTGCTTCTTACAACAACCAAAACGGGTTTGTTATTTTATTTGCTTTGTCTAGGTAATTCGATCCATCTTTTGTCCACATAATACCATTATCTTTACTTTCAACAACATCTTAGAATTTAAAGACAACTTTTTATATAATACAATTTCGCTTACTATGTTATCACATGTTTGTTTTTTAAATATAATGGTCTTGTGTTCAGATTTTAAGTATTTAAAGTCAACTTTTTATATAATGCAATTTTGCTTACTATGTTATCACATGTTTGGTTTTTAAATATAATGGTTTTGTGCTCAGATTTTAAGTATGCTATTTAAATTAATTAGAGTTAAAAGATTAATGCCTTGTGTTATTATTTGTGTGGAGTTTCACATTAAATACCATATTATAGAATTTAAGGTTTCATGTTATCATCATAACACTATTTCTTATTTCACAATTTTGTTTCTCATTTTTTATTTAAAAAAAAGTGAATACTTAGGCTAATTTCTTAGTTATCATATCTCTGAAAAAATAATGATATATTCATTAAAAAGACACTTCAAATATTAATAAAATTTACAACATACACTATAAAAAAATATCAAAACAATCTTGTGAAAAACATGGTTTATAAATTTAGTGGAAGTTGATATTTTTTTACTAGCAAATTTAAAATTTGATTCTTTATGTGTAACCTTTGCTTCTCAAAAGTAAACTAGAAAGGGTTTTGTTATTTTATTTGTTTTGTCAAGATGAACTAATCTATATTCTGTCCACATAATGTGATCATCTTTAGTTTCAACACTTTAGAGTTTAAAATCAACTTTATATATAATGCGACATCGCTAGCTAGGTTATACAAATATAGTTAGGCTTCACATATTTTGTTTTTAAATAGATTGGTCCTGTGTTGAGATTTTATGTATATATCTTAATATACCGAGGAAGCATCGAACCAACAAAGACATCATTGGCATTGAGCCAACGATCTTCGGTAACTTGTTGAATGGGTATTGTTTCCACCAGATTCTGTTTTGGACTTTACTATGTAAATAGGAATTATTTCCATTGTTGGCCATTAATATTAAGTGCAAGCAAACATCAAAATGACCTAAAATTTCCCGGAAAAACAACCAGGAGCATGACCTGCAAAAATCACATGCATTTTCTTGGAATGAAATTTAATTTGATGTATAGAGAATCCCAAGAATATCAAACTAACCGTTGTCATATATGATACATCGTTGAACTGCGGAATATCAATTGACACTTTTCAAAATTCAGTTCCTCTAACTATGTTTGTGGGGAGGGGGACCGCTCACCAGATATTTGTTGCTCAGGATGAATAAAGCCATAATATGAATTTCCATAAACAAAAACATGAGAAAAATGATACTATGGTTATTTCTCAATTGAATGCATTGCACATTTATGATACAATACCCTAATCAAATGGTGAAACAACAAATATTCGTCGTGGTTGTTAACAATTATTTTATAATTCAAAAATCCTTATTCATCATTATTCTTGCAAATCTTTTATATTAAAGTGGAAAACATATTTCTATATTAAAGTGGAAAACATATTTCCTCATTCCCGCGAACCGTAGGATGTATAAGAAAGAGTGTAAATATTGATGCTCTCTTACAACGTTGTAATGTCCATACATGAGATCTGAAATTGTGAAGCCAGTGAGTAAATGAGACAACAAAAATAGTATATAACGTTTGGACAGCATGTATTCCCCATCGTGAAGTAATCATGGTCCAAATTTGGTATTATGACACTTAATCTAATGTAATCCAACTCTGAGACATTCGTTAATATTTTAGGCAATCTTTTAAGAAACTCGTTAATATTTTAGACAATGGTTGGTTTAAGAAACTATGAGTAATCAAAGTGAAGCTATGTGTAATCCTTAAGGCTTAAACTATGAGTAATGGTTTAATCAAAGTGAAGCTATGAGTAATCCTTAAGGCTTAAATTCTACCTTTTACATCTCCCATTGTAGCTTTCCCTGTGTGTAGCACTTGACTGAGTGCACTTCCCTGCCACACAAACAGATTTAAAATTTGCCACCATGAGATCTTTTTATTGTGGAATCCATGTTTAATAGATTAATGCAAAATAATATACAATCCACTCTGACTTTTACCTGATGATACATGAGATTTGTACAATATGTTTAATTGGCCAAAAAACATGTCCAACCAAAATAGTTGCAACCCAAAGCAGTAACAGTGGTCGTGGATTCCTCAACCTTTATAGTTTGTAGGTGTTATGGCAGTCGCCATTTCAACATCGAAACTCTATGTCAGTGACAAAGGGCGGTGCACCGATTTGTGATTGTGATACTCCCCTTTTCTCCCTCCAACGCATCCATTAAACAACTCATATCCAATTGATCGATGTTTGCAGATGGGAAATGGAGAGGGAAACACTGATACTAGATGTCTCATGCACTATAGCAGTTCATGACCAGTCAGGTGGATGTCACCTCCATTACCAGGAAACAACCGAGCACAAGCATTATCCTTCCTTTCATTGGATTTCCCTTTCGATGCAGCGAATCTAGCTATTAATGTGGTGAGATATTGGCCATATGTGGTAGCTGCAGGTCCCATATTCGTCGACCCCCAGCACAATCGACCACGTTTGTACAGGAAAACACACGAAGAGACAAACGTTAAACGACTGGTCAGGAAAAGGAGAGCGCTTCGTCAACCATTGGAAGAGATAATGCTAGCGATGTGACTTCCACTTCCACCTACCAATGGTTGTTAATTAAAATATTTAAGTTTGTCACAACAATATGAAACACCAAAGTTAATCACAACCCTCTGATGCTTAATCAGACGAAAAATATTTGACTTCCATGAAATCTTTATCATTGATTTAAAATAAAATAAAAAGTCAACGACGGTACATCCACCTAGTTCAATATAGGGAAGTTTTCAACTAATAAGATGAATGGATCCATGTGTTTGTGATATTATTATGTTTTAAATCGTGTAGCAACCAAATTCTACCTAGGTTTATCTAAGTATAGTTTGTTGGAATTGTAGAGGTTATTCTTGGAGGAGGCACTTGGGTTAGGGCCTATTGCAAAAGGTAGCGACATAATTTGTCTCACGAAAACTCATGAACATGATGGTTGCAAAACTCCTATGTTTGATGGTTATTTGAAGTTAGTGGTTTGGAACAAGGCAACGGAAAATGGCGAAGGGTATGGGGGAATATTATTTTTAGTAAAACAAAAATAAGGTCGTCACATTCAGTTAGTGAAAGAAGATACAAATAAACAATATTTATGGTTCAAAATATCAGAGAATGAGAATCACATAAAAATTGCAGCATGTTATTTTCCCCTCAAGCCTAAAAAAATTACAAAAATAAGGGGTTAGACAACAAGGATCTGTATGAAACTTTAAAGCAAGATATTGTTGCATATTCTCAATAGGGAGAAGTTCTTTTACTAAGAGATTCCAATGCTAGAATGGAAAATCAACAAGCTAGTATTCTTTGTTGCAAAGAGGATCACAATCCTATTTGGCTCACTGAAGAGGAGAATCCTCAATGGCTAAGGTGCTCAAAAGATGAAAAAGTTAGCAATCATTTTGGAGTGGAGTTGCTTACATTTAATGGTGCTTTCAATTTAATCATTTGTAATGGTCTAGATAGATGGAAAAAGTATGGGAACTTCACTTGCAACACTTACAATGGGGCAAGTGTCATTGACTATGTTATTTGTTCACAAAGTTTAATAGATAAGATAGACGATGTGAATATTGGAGAGCATACTTGGGACTTAAAATTAGACCATAGCCAAATTTATATAAAGCTATATTGGTTAGAAGAAAGGAAACATGGGAGGAAAACCCAATGTTCTCGACAATCAATATCAAGGGGCAAAATTCTTCTAACACAAGAAATTGAACTATATTCAAGATAATGCTAGAGAGATAATTTCAGAAGGATAAAAATGGTTCCCAAAGCCTCAATGGTCATGAGTTAACAAATAATTCAAGGTGCACTTAAGAAATTCAAAAGAGCAAAAAATAGGAAATTAGAATCAAATTGCTTTCCTGTAAATGTTTGGGTTGATGAGGAATGAAAAATGGTAAGGAGAACATTGAAAAATGCAAGAAAGGAGAAGATGAATGTAAATTTATATTAGTAGATTTTAAAAAGGAAAACAGATGAGTTCATGCAAACAAGGCAAGAAGAGTGAATATATCTAGGAAATAATAACCCAAAGCTTTTTTGGCAAGAACTTCAACCAAGGAAGAAGAAAATTGAAAATAATATTATAGCCAACCATGGTTTGACTATGAAAGGAAACTCTATGAGAAAGAATCATAGGTTGAGCCTCCCCCCAGGATCAATATAACTACAAAGATTTTCACACCACAGGAGGTGGAGATTGGAATTAAGAAGTTGAAAATAGGAAAGGCAAAGGACTTGGTTGAACTTCAAGCAGAATGTCTAAAGTGGGGAATGAAAATTTTTGCACCACACATCATGGAAATATTCGACAACATCATTCGGAAAGGATTCCCAAGACACTGGACAACTAGCCTATTAATACCCCTTTTTAAAAGTGGAGATGTTAATAATCCTTCCAACTATAGAACCATTATGATCAATCCTTTGTTTTCAAAGCTCTTCGGCAACATGGTAGAAAATGAAATCAGTAAGTGGGCAGAAGTAAAGGAAAAGAGGGAAAAAGAGAAAGTAGGTTTTAGGCCAAATCATTTTACAGTGGATCATGGTATCACATTGAGACACACTATTGAAAAGGCTTGGGGGGGGGGAAGAAGAAGTATTTTGCTGCTTTTTTGACTTCAAAAACGCATTTGACACGGTCCCTAGAGATAAGTTGTAGCATAAAATGGAAAAACTTGAAATTCCTTTGCATTATAAGTTGTTAACCATAGGACCTATGAAGAGGTGAAAGTCAAAAGTAGAATTTCAGTAGGAATTTCTGAAAGGTTTAGAAGTGACATTGGAGTCAAGCAAGGTAGTCCTTTATTCGCTATGCATTTTGGTTTATATATTGATAAATTGAAAGAGTGGTTAAATATGCAAGGTGGAGATGATGTTCAGTTAGGGAAGTTTGCGATAAAGATTCTTTTATATGTTGATGAGCTTGTATTGATTGCAAAATCGACCCATGGATTGCAGATACAACTATATGCCCTTGAGCATTTTTGCAAAGTGGCGGGGATGCAAGTCAATACCAACAAGACCAAAATAATTATTTTCTTTAATAAAAGGAAGTAGATCCAACATATGTTCTTCTTTGAGGGTAAAATTCTTGAAAAAGTAAATGAGTACAAGTACCTTAGGATTGATTTCCACAACAAGCATAACAGGGAGGACTGCAGAAAGAAGAGAATTTTAGGAGGGTGGACACCTAGTTTGCTCAATGATACTATATGGGCGTGAATTGTGGGCTAACAATACCCCCGTCTCAAAATGGAAACAAAATGAGAAAATCCAAAAACACTTGATCATGAACAAGTTCAAAATAAAATGTTCGGTTCCTTATGAGATAATGTTGAGTGAAATAGGATAAACTCCTATCAAAGCAATTTCTATGGTGCATCTTATAAGATATCTAAAAAGAATTGAGAAAATGGAAGTAGGTATATGGCCTAAAGTTATATTCAAAGAAGGAATGAGTGAAAAAAAGAAAACATGGATGAGACAAAACAATAAATGGATGCAAAAATGGGATATATACCTCAATGCATGTCCCTCAAATAGCAGGGAGTTAAATAAATTTGTTATGGAGAAGTTCTGTAAGCATATATGGGGAAAAGATTTGAGTAGAAAGAAGAAGTAATTTTTTGAGGAATTCAACCCCACTTGTGACCTCCAACAAAAGAGTACAATGGATCTAGCATCTCGTGGAGAGTAGAGATTCTTATTGCTCAATTAAGAACTAACTCACATCAAATTCGATGTGAAATGCAACAGTGGAAAAGACCTAAAGAAGCTTGGGAAGAATAGGTGTGTACTTTTTTCACTTATGGGGAAGTGGAATAAAAAAAAAAAATCATTTTGGAATGTGATTCTTTCAGAGACATTAGGGACAATGATGACAGTATGTTAACATCGGTCATGTTGTAGCTTTTTCTATCTCCTGTCGCACAATTTCTTTTAGAAGATATAGAAGCCTCCTAGAGACAACCTTTGGGTTGATAGGAGACTAGTCCCTAGGGCATATGAGAGGACTTCTTTTGAAGATTATCTAAAGGCTTTCTATTGCACTCCATATGTCACGTAATTGGTTCAATAGCCCTTCGCCAAGGTAAACTCAATCAAACACATAGATCGAAATAAACACTAGTAGATATGGCTAATCTCAAAGAGAAATGTGTTGGTTTTGTTGGCCGACACATAACAATATGCAGTTTAACATTTTTATTGTAGTATAGATGAACAGGAGGAAGGAAAGGAGGGAAATCGATGCAGAGGGATGGACATAACACAAAATCCTAAGCAACAATCTGCAACAGAAATATGGAAGAGTGAGGAGGTGAAAATGCAGAAAAATTGGAGCGTGAATTAAGGTCTCAGCTCTATGCCTCATGAATACAATTGTCACCAATTAGCATAAGTAAATGTGTGCTTACACACAGGTACTGTAGGCTATCAAATAACACAAGTAAATCCATGATTACACAGGTACTGCAGGCTATCAAATAACAAAAGTAATTTTTTTTTTACACAAGTACTTCTCACTACTTAGTAGCATACATACAACCATGAGAGAGTGAAACTGACAACTTCATAACACAATTTTAGAAGAGGAAAGACATTCATGAAATGATATACAAAGGGGAAAACATATTGCGCATTGCTCCAATTGGAATCAACCAAACTACTTCATTAATATTTGAAGATGGAGTCCAAATCACCAGTCCATTACATTTAACAATTTTATATGCCTGAGCACCTTATGAACAAGCAAATTGAACCAAAGTGGAACCACTCTCTCTGCAAAAAGAGCTTGGAACTTGGAAAAGTAGAATTCGGGCCTCTAGAATGCAGAAATTGGGAACCTCTTTTAAGTGTTTCTTCCCTCTATTTATAAGGAGAGGGGGAGCTTTGAACAAAAGTTACAAAATATCTCAGTTGAGTTCCAACTGTCTCGACATGTGAAGGTTCTATTGCTAAAAATTATTACAATCATATTTGATTCCATTCTTGAAAATGAAAAAACTACAAAATAATAGACATAAAGAAAATTGAATGATGGTTGAGGAAAATGTCTCCTTTCCATTCCTGTGATGTTCTCCGATCAGGCCATGTCTTTGCCATAATGTTCCTTTTTAGTTGTTCAGTTGTCTCACCTATCTATTTCACCTTAAATTCTTGAAATATCCACTCTCTAAAGCTGGGAGCGATCAAGTGTCAGTTGTTCACCACAATGCAGAAACATAGATTGACCTGACAGTCTTTCATTACCTGATTGCGTGGAGATCCATGCTGAGAAATTAATTCTCAAGTGACATGCACACCATTTCCTAAGTCCCATACCTCCATTTACTCATTGAATGCATGCATCGGAGCACAAAGATGGCTTGTATCACCTAAAGGCAGACCCAACACTCTTTCCTGTGGATCGTGGTCCTTGCTGCCTTGACTCAACGATCTTTGACAATCACCATTACTCCTGAGACTAGCTCCTTTGATCCCGCATTCAATCTTGCAGTTTTCAACCCATACGCCTTTAACTCTCTGTATCGTGCTTATCAAAGAAATTCCATATCACAATTTTCACAGCGGTGCAGTATTCTAATATTTCGATTGTCGACCTTTGATATGACAAGCTCCTTTTTCTTAGCCCTTCCCACATTTCTCACCATAGGACCGAGGGTCGTGACCTCCCACTTAGCCTTGAGTTGCTGATGAGCCTCATAAATGGGTAATTATATGGGCTCATTTTACCTCCTAACCTAGTCAAATCAACCATTCTCTTAGCTTATTGTATGATTTTCTGATTAGATTTATGCTTATAGAGTGAGTTGAGTTAGTTATTATGCCATGTGGTCTAACATGTATTTAATGTAGATTATTGATGGATTTCAAGGTCAAAGTCAAGGATCTAGTGGTCAAATGGCAACAATAACTCAAAGTGGCCAAGGGAGAGGACTTATAAGAGGGAATCCCCGTCATTTATTACTCCTCACTTTGAATTCCCCTTCATTCAGCTTGGAGAACAAGCAGCTGAATCATGCACTAGAAGGCAGCCGAGCAAGTGGAGGATGACTGATAGTTATCTTGAGTTTTGGAAGCCAAGCCTCCTTGATTTTAAGGAAGTTGTTAGTAGCTTCAAATGTATAAGTAGAGAGGCCTAGGGCCTCACTAGGTTCAGATTCTTTTTTCTTATGTAAACTCTGCTCAAATTTCGAGCTTATTATTTTGTGACAGTTTTATGTAATCTTGCTATTTTTTTGATAATGAAATTGGAATCCTTTTTGAGCTAGCACTGAGTTACCTTAGAGGGATGAAGCTCTTGGTTTAGGGCCCAATCCAAGCAGCCAAGCACCTCTTTACTTGTATTTTTATGCTTTGCTTCAGTTGTGGATCAGTTTGCTGTTAGATGTATTTCTTTTATGGTTAAGAATGGGTTGCTTTTGATGATTCAGTAGTTTACTTCTATTTGTGCTTTTTGTAGCAGGTTAAGCAGTGATCAAGAGAAGATTGAAAAGGCTAGCAACAGTGCCTTGGCCTCTCTTCCTCCCTCTGGGACCATGATTTGAGGCAAAGACTCTCTTGCTGCCCCAAAAACATAGATTTTCCTCATTCATAGGACTTCTAGTGGTTGCAGCTCTTTAGTAGGTTAATGGTACCGTTTTTCTTTGCTTTAAGCCTCCTTTATCATGTTCACTTCCTGAGTTGTAGTACTCCTCTTTCATGCTTTCCTTTCTTGCAGCATTTCTCAGCATTTCCTTTCATATATCATAGTTTAGACCATTTTTATGCAAAACTCTGTTTTTCCTAGAATGAATTCATTTCAAAAGTTGATTGATTTTCTTGGTTTCTATGTAGCAGATCTCTTCCAGTAGCAGGCTAGCTTACCAGCAATCACACCCTCCATCTGATCGATGCCCTATGGGTCTCCCAAAGCTCACCTCAATTCTGCCCTAGTTTCCTTCATTCTTCATAGAACTTCCTCCTCTCTCATTGAGCAAACCCAATCATCTTTCTCTCTCTTGGTGACTCATGGTAGACCTTAGGTGCCATAACACCTCATTCCAACCTTCATCGACCTTTTCCACCCACTCTCACACCCTCAAAATAGTGAAAATTGCTCTCGGTATCCTCTTGTAGGCTTCTTGTAGTTTCCCTGTTTTCCTCCTGTAGTTTCCCTGTGTCCTCCTATAGTTTTTCTTGTAGGCTTTCTTTTGAGGGCTGAGTGTGGGAAAAGCCTCTAGAAGGCCACCTAAGACCTCCTAGGACCCATCCACACCATCTTTGATCCTCCCAAGCTCCAAAACCACCATCCAACGCCACCTATTCACTACCATACTCGCACATAATAAATTAGATGCATGTCAAATTCACATAAAAACACATAAAAATCCAAAAATATGTTTTTGGCTTATTTACTTTCAAAAATAGCATGGTTAGATGTTGTTTAATTTCTTGAGTAGGTAATGGCATTTCTTTCATGGTTTTCATAGTGTTTTTGGAAAAAGTAGAAATAGCCTATTAATTAGGGTTTACTAGGTCTTGCTTTACATTCCAGTCTTTTTCCTTTCTGCAATCAGAATAGCTTCTGTAGAATAATCTTTCTTTCCTTTCATGACATATAAAGCTTCTTCTGAAATCTATAGAAGTTGTCTTGAGCTCCTAGTGATCTCGCGTCAGCTGACCAAGTGACAACCTGCAGTGAGAACTAGTACTTGTGCATACAACACCGATGCTTCCAAGTTTGTTACGAACTACCGGGTTCATAAAAGTAAAGTTGGCAGCCCAGGAGTTGCAGCATTCTTGCTACAATATTGGCACTCACCACTTTTTGGCACCGTTGCTAGGGAAGCGTTAGAGTATTCTGTGATTACTGCTTTCTTCTATTTCTTCTTACAACATTCTGCTAATAGTTTATTTTAGCAAAAGTAGACTAGTCATTTCTTTTCTTTCAGTTCTACATCTCCTTGCTTTCCTTTTCAATTCTGCAAATTTTCATTCAGCAAGTTTATTTCAGTTAGTTGCAGTTTGTTTTGTTCAATCACAATTTTAGTTTCTACAGGTACTTTCAGTGTGGGGAAAAAGAAACAAAAACCAACCAAAAATATTTCCTTTCATGCCTCATAGGAATAGAGATAACTCAGGAAAATTTTTGCCCAACATCCCCACTGCTTCACACAGCCAACCTTCTCTCTTCTTCGGTGGCTGCACTCAAGAAGAACCCTTAGGTGAACAGCCAGAAATATTTGAAGAACCTATAGGGGAAGAAGAAGAAGAAAACATTCCTCCTGAGCCAATGGTTGAAAATCGAAATGCTAGGGGAAATGGAGAGAGAATAGAGGGTACCTTCCCCATTTGGGAGACCAATGGGGACACCAAAATGAAGAATATAAGTCCTTCAGCCCTACCTCACTTCCATGGTCTGACTACAGAAGATCCGGACACCTTCTTGTTCGAGTTTGTTGTCATCTGTCAAACTTATGACTATGCAGAAGACGAGCAAAAGTTGAAATTGTTCCCTTCTACTCTCAAGGACGCAGCACTGCGATGGTTCATGGGATTACTTGGAAACAACATCACAACTTGGGATCAGATGCAGTAGGCCTTTAACGAGAAGTATCGAGACTATTGCAAGTCGAAAGATACTAAAGAAGAAATCTTCTGAATGACCATGGGAAGTGATGAGTCCCTGGAAGATTATGAAGAGAGGTTCCAGCTCAGTTACAAAAGGGCCAAGTGTACACTTGACCCTGAGTCTCTGAAGTTGGCCCTACTCAGGGGAATTCAGGAAGACCTTTTAGACACCCTCCATCTACTGGTCGGGGGAGACATCTACCAACTATCCTATGAGGACATAAAGACTATTTTTAGAAACCATTCTAGAGCAGCCAGAAAGAAGGTAGGGGGAGTCAACCCATAGCCAGTACCTCTTCTTCCAATTCATCCATTAAAGGTGAAATTGGAACCATGCTGGAAGACTTCAAGAGTGAGATGCTACAGACACTTGCCATGCAAATGGACACCTTACATATCAAAAGAAAACAAGAGGAAGCAGAGGGTGCTTTTGCACCAGGAGGCATCCTAGGAATGAATGCCCATTGAACTCTATATAGGTTTGTTTAGTCTATGAAGAAGATCATTCTACAGATAAGTGCCCTTCCTTGCCCGGACTTAAAGCTGTATACCAAAGGGCCGAAGGAGTCACTAAAGAGATCTATTACATAAACCAAAGGAGATCGCGTGGACCTAGACCATACCAGTAGGGGATGCAAGGGACATCTTAGGCATACTACAACCCCAACCAAGTCACTTACATACCTTCTTGGGGCCCCTCTGCTCATCCTTCCTGGTCCACACCTCCTCCTTGGTCCTTCACATCTCAATATCATGCCCAACCAGCCACCCATTCATTTCAATCCTATGCTCAGCTTCAACCTCAGTGGAATGCATCTCATCAAGGGTGGAGGCCCCAATACAACTCTCTTCCCGCTCTTCTGCCTCCACCACCTGCCCAACCACAAACATTACCTTCTGCTCCACCAAGGCAACCCCAAATGCCTGCCCAGCCAAATCCAAACCCGAACAACAGACAGGCTCAACAAGTGTATAGTGGGGAACCATCATGCCCAATTTATGTTGTGGAGATTCAAGAAATTAACTTGCGATCTGGGAAATTTCTCCCAGATAGCCAGCCTCCACACAGGAAGGTTGAGGAAGATAAAGAGGAAAGCGAACCTAAAGCAAATCCACCCTTTCCTGAGAGACTATCCAAGACAACCCAACCTACCCCAGAAGAGACTGAACTCCTGGGAGAATTGAAACAATTATGTGTAAAGATACCAATTCTCCAAGCCATAAAAGATGTTCCTATCTACAATAGGTTGATCAAAGAGAAGTGCTTTAGGCATCCAAGAAGGCGCAAGAGGGATGCCCCAACCATCAATGTCATAGGACAACTGTCCGACCTGATGTTGGCATAGATAATCTATGCAAAATATCTAGACTCTGGAAGCCCAGTAGTTGATGTCCACATCAATGGAACAATGGTCCCACATACCTTGATTGATCTGAGAGGTGCCATTATTGTGATGATGAAGGAAACAATGCTCAAAATTAACCTCCAGGGCTCCTTGAGGAAGACCACGACAGTGCTGCAACTAGCAGACTGCTCCACCGTGACCCCTGAGGGGATTGTGGAAGATGTGATGGTCTCCGTTTATTCTTGGGAGTACTCTACCGATTTCTTGGTTCTCCAGCCAAAGGCAAAGCTCACTGGGTATCCTCTCATTCTGGGAAGACCCTGGTTGGCTACAGCTAATGCCTACATCAACTTTCGAGCTGGGAACATGACCATAAAGAACGGGCACATGTCCAAACAGTTAACCCTATATCCTCTTGCCCAACCCCTGCTAGAACATGATCTACCTCTCTAGTTGGAGGAGGAGGATAAGGATGAAGTTTATTCTGCACCGCTTTGTGCATTGGAAATCGCCATGGGAGGAAAACTGCAATATGAGGATGATATGATTGAAAACTTGATTCAGAATCCACCTCCCAATGTATCACCATTAGAAGACATAGTAAGAGAAACCCAAACAACCCCCCAACTAATCTCTGTGTGGATGACCCTACTTCTCTCCGTGTAAAAAATATAGAGTTCGGCCCAGAAAGAACATTGAAAATCAATCCATCCCTATCTACTTCCCAGGAGAAGGAGTTATGCAGCCTACTGAGAAAACATCTAGATGCCTTCGCCTGGAGTTATAAGGAGATGAAGGGAGTGCACCCTTCAGTATGCACTCATCATATATACATCAAGGAAGATTGCAAACCAGTTAGGCAGCCTCAAAGGAGGATGAACCCAACACTTAAAGATATTGTTAAGGAAGAACTGCAGAAATTATTTGATGCAGGATTCATCTATCCCATTTTTTACAGTGAATGGGTCTCTCCTTTGGTGCTAGTCCCAAAGAAAAATGGTAAGTGGAGAATCTGTGTCAACTATAGGGAATTGAACAAAGCCACTAAAAAGGACCATTTTCCTTTACCTTTCATAGATCAAGTGTTAGACGGTTTGGTAGGGAAAAAGTTTTTCTCTTTCCTAGATGGGTTTAGCGGGTACAATCAGGTTCAAATAAGCCTGGAAGACCAAGATAAGACCACTTTCACTTGTCCTCGGGGTACCTTTGCATACCGGGTCCTTCCTTTTGGTTTGTGCAATGCTCCAGCCACTTTCCAAAGAGCGGCATTGAGTATATTTTCTGAACTGGTTCATGATGCAGTAGAAATATACATGGATGATTTTACTCATGGCTCTGACTTTCAGGAAGCTTTATCTAACCTAGGAAAAGTTCTAGATAAGTGTATTGAGATGAACCTGTCCCTCAGTCCGGAAAAATGTGAATTCTTGATGACTGAAGGGACCATGCTAGGTCATGCAATATCTCAACAAGGACTACAAGTGGACCCCAACAAAATTGCCATCATCTAAAGGGTCCCACCTCCTCAAAAGGTGAGAGATGTCAGAAGTTTCCTAGGCTTAGCCAGATATTATAGGAGATTCATTAAAGACTTCAACAAGATATCCTCTCCTTTGTTTGGCCTTTTAGGCAAAGATTTTGAGTTCATATGGTCGGAAAACTGTCAAGAAGCCCTAGATACCTTGAAGAGCAAGCTCGAGACTGCCCCAATTCTCAGAGGCCCAAACTGGGCCCTACCCTTTCACATTCACATAGATGCCTCGAACAAAGCAATAGGAGCAGCCTTAGGACAAATTGATGAAAAGTTACCTTATGCCATATACTTTATAAGCAAAAATTTGTCAAAGGTAGAGTTAAACTATACAGTGACCAAGAAGGAACTCCTAGCTGTCGTGCATTCCTTAAACAAATTCAGAAATTATATCACAGGCTATCAAAACTTTGTGCACACTGATCATGTTGCAGTTAGATATTTAATGAATAAACTAGATGTAAATGCTCGCATTATTAGATGGTTGCTTTTACTGCAACATTTTGACTTGACCATTATTAATAAGCCTGGTAAAGAGAATGTTGTTGCTGACTTTTTGTCTCGAGTAAATTTGCCTGTAGGTGAAGAAGGAATGGTGGATGACCAAATTTCGGATGAACACCTATTTTCTATATCAGTACTCTCTCCATGATTTGCTGATATAGCAAACTACTTGGTTTCAGCATAGTTCCCACCACACCTGTCCTCAAAAGAGAAAAGCAAGATAGTAAGGAAAAGCGCCCCTTTCACCTAGATTGGAGGCAATCTCTTCAAACTTGGCCTAGATCAGATCTTGAGAAGATGTGTCAGGGAGGAGGAAGTCTTTGACATCCTCTTGACTTGTCACGACAGGCCTTGTGGAGGTCACTTTGCAGTAAAAATAATTGCCTTCAATATATTGCAAGTAGGCTACTACTGGTCCACTCTTCATCAGGATGTGAGGAGATACACGAGCCAGTGTGATCAGTGTCAGAGGATGGGGAACCCCACTCCAAAGGATGAAATTCCCATGCAATCTCAAGTGACCTTTGAGCCATTTGAGAAGTGGGGCATGGAATTTGTGGGGCCTATCAACCCCCCTTCAAAATAGAAGCAGTACATCATTGTGTGCACCGACTACCTGACCAAATGGGCATAAACAAAAGCAATCAAAGCAGAAACAGAAGAAAGAGTAACTGAGTTTTTGAGAGAAAACATATTCTACAAGTTCGGGTATCCAAGAGAGTTGGTCACAGACCAAGGCAGTCAGTTCACTTCCAGCTTGATTGAAGACCTGCTCACACATCATAAGATCAAGCATAGGGCTTCCACCCCTTACCATCCACAAGCCAATGGGCAAGTGGAGGTTACTAACAGAGCATTGGAAGGGATCCTAACCAAGGTAGTGAGCAGCAGCAAAAAATACTGGGCAGACAAATTAGTTGAGGCCACTTGGGCCTACAACACAACATGTAAGACCACCACAGGGTTCACACCCTATGAACTGGTCTATGGGAAGAAGGATTTGTTGTCAATAGAATTTGAACTCAATACCCTAAGGATGGAAGCTCAACTGGACCTAGACCTCAGCCATGCACAGAAAAAGAGATTACTTCAGCTCAATGGATTGGATGAATACAGACTACAAGCCCTTCTCCATACAAAGATAGTTCAGCTTCAGAGAAAGATATGGCATGACAAAAATATCAAGGAGAAGCAATTCCAAGAGGGAGATTGGGCACTACTCTATGATTCAAGATATAAAGATTTCAAAGGCAAGATGAGGACAAGATGGCTGGGACCCTACACTGTCGAGAAATGCAATGACAATGTTTCAGTTCTGATCAGAACCATTGATGATGAAGCCATCCCCATGCTCGTCAATGGACATCGGTTGAAAGTCTACAAGAAACCCCTCTCCAAGCGAGAGTTTATTGAATATTTGAATAAAACAGTGATGGTAGTGGAGCATGTCTTAGCTTCCACTTCACCCACTCACTAAAGAAAAGAAAAAATAAAAAAATAAGGGCTCAAGTGAAAACCTCCATGAGGCGCTTAAGTCCCATCATTGGGTTGAAAACCTCTTCTGAGGCAGCCCAGTGATGTCAAAAAAAGAATAAAAAAAGGGAGAAAAAAAATAAGATCCCTGGGTGAAAACCTCCCTTGGAGGTGCCCAGGGCAAGCAATTAGGGGGAAAACCTCTCTCAGGCGCCCTAGTTGTTTTCAATTTTTTTTTTTTTTGCATTGCAGGTTTGCAGGAGGACTACAGGGAGCAGGAAAAGGTGCCAAGGGAACCCTGACATTCATACCAGCACCCATCTCATCTTCTCCACACCTTCCTCCATCATTTTTGGCATGTCTTTCACCCCACTATACCTTTTTCTTCCAGAACTGTGTTTTCTATAGGAGGTTCTGTGTTTTCTATAAGAGGCTCCTGTAGGAATTACAAAGAGCCAAAAGTGTCTCCAGAAGGCAGTTTGAGGGACTAGGAGAGCTTCATGAGGAACTTATCATCCCTCTTACCACCTTCAAGCCTCCTTGCCATCCTTTCCAAGCCTGCATCAGACCGCAAGCATCATTTTTTCCTATCCAAGAAAAAAAAACAGAAAAAACCAGTTTTCCAATATTGAAAAAAAAAAAGAAAAAAAAAAGAGGAAAAGGGACCAATAACCTTACCTGAAGCTTACTTATTACCCCTCCATCATTCATGACACCTCTGGCATTATTCTCAAGCTCCAAGCACAGAAGAAAGCTGAAGTTTCAAGGGGAGAAGCAGCTATAGGCGCTCCTGTAGGAATTCCTGTAGCAGTTGATCCCATAGAAGTCTAGCACCAACAGCAAGAGTGTTACACAACAATTTTTCACCGTCCCTGCTACCCCTCTCCTGCATCTTGGAGGACTCATTCCAGGACCTATGAGAAGTGACATGACCTGCAAACACTTGCATTACATTCCCCTGAACATGAGCTTCATTTGCCCTGAAGACATCTCCTGCTAAAAAAACCCTAAAAATAGCCCTTTTTCCATTGGTGCGGTTCCATAGTGCAGCACTCGCGCCAATGGGGGAAATCCTCCAAAGAGGGCGCGCTAGTTGGTGCTCTGTCATAGAGTCGCATTCGCGCCAACCATAATCAGTGGTGTTTTTTAACAAACAAACGACGCAAGATTCATCCTAACAAATTCCTGGACTGAATCTATCTTGAGTTGGGTGGCTTGGCTACGGGTTTCCATAGAGAGGAAGTGGTTTTCCACCTCTCATGGAAGCTTCCTTGATGATAGAGCCAATTCCATGATTATTGTGAATGATCCGAACTCCCCTTCCTCCATCTATAAAAGCTTGTCCATTTTCCTTGGCAAGCTAGTTCCAGAGTTCCAGAGATTGAGAATTGTCAAGTTACCAAGAGCTTCATGCTGCAAGAGCCTTCTTCATTCCCATAAGGCCAAATCTAAGTAAGGAGATTCTTGTCAATTAACCAAAGAGAGAGAGGCTTGTCTCTATTCCCAATAAGCTTTGCAAGACATGTGCTGCTGACTACCTAGCCAAAGGAGAATCTAGCGTCACAACTTTGGTTGTATTCTTCTTTGATTATTATTAATAAACGACTATTGGTTATGGTTCCACTCTTATTGTTATTTGTGATGATGATGAGTTATATCCTTTCTGACTGATATATAGTTGCATATGTTGGATTTTATGTTTGTGTTTGTGTCGTTTCTTGTATGTGCAGGTGTCCATTCACGGAGATTGTGGGGATCGTGATCTGCCGGAGCAAAGGAACGGGAGCACCACCTCTTCTACAAGCACTAGCATTGGAATCCAGGTAGGCCTTCATCTGGGCTAGTAGGGATTGCCTCTGTCCGCAGAGGGGATTTACCTCCTCAACAAAGAGAGTGCACACATGAAGGTTAAAAAGGCACATGAAGCTCAACTCCAACAAGAGAAGAACCTACACAAGCACACAAGCACACATTAGCAAGCAGAGACAACATGCATAAAGAGAAATGAAGGCATGCAGCAGAGGAAGCCACAACACCTCACAGCGAATACACTTGGATCACAGGTAAGTAACTAAGTCACTCCTCTATTTGCATTTGTGTAATTAGGAGTCATATGAAGGCAATGAGATGGTTGATATCGAACGAGGGAAAGGTGGCCAGTTAACTTGGCCACCTTCATTTAGTTGACTCCACTCATCCGAGATGTCAACTACACATGCCAGTCAACTCAAACATAAGATGCCAAGGACAGGTAGTGGGAGGAAGTGTGAACTCCGATGCAATAATGAGGGATGATTACAAGGAGGGGCCATGATGACCAAGCAGGTGGGGACCAACAGTCCGAATATGTCCAACGTACACCTTGCCAGCTCAGCACTCATAACCGAAAATATCCATAAAGGGTAATGAGCACTCCTCCCCGCGTATTCTCACCACCTTTTTTTCATTCTCTCCTCGTAACTCAACCACAACAGTCTTCTTGTGCCCCCAAAGCCTCATAACCACCATCCTCCATAGATTTCCTCCATATTCTTGCTCTCGGTGTTATCTACAGGAGCACCTACAGGAAATCTACAGGAGCACCTACCGGAAATCTACAAGAGGGACAATGGGCTTCTATAGGATGGGTAGTAAGCCATTTTGAAGGGAGAAAACACGGTTTTTGACACGAAATTCAGTCTGAAGAGGTAGGGTTCATGCATGCCCCCTGTTGAATATCAATATATGAAAGAAGTGGTCTAAATTTAAGGGTGAAATAAGTCTTTAGGAGGGCAGAAAATACATCAAAATTTTCTGTTTATTTAAAAAAGAACACAGTCTCTGTTTTTTTTTTTTCCTCAAAACTCTTTGTCTCCACCTCCATATTGGGTTAAAAAAAAGAAGGTACAGGCAGTATGACAAGAGGGTTTATGAGAAAGGAGCCCACTAACTCCACTAGGCTCCATGCACATCCTCAAGTGGTGGACATATTCACAAGGGCAAACTGGATGAATTTCTTTGAGAAATTTCGAGGGTTTGATGATGAAATTGCCCAAGAATTTGCTCTCTTTCTGGTCCCTCACACAAGAGCACATGCCACTGAACCATTAGAGGCCTCCCCATCGAAATAACCCCAGAATTCATCAGTAGGGTCACTACCCTTCCTCTTGGGCTGCCTTGGAGTAAAGATGAAAAACCAATTGGGTAGGTTGCCAAGAAGAATTTTTTCCAAAATAATGAAACCCCTGTTGAAGATAAAAATGGAATTAGAAGGGCCAGTATACCATATCCCTAAGATGAGGTTAGTTACCAAATAATCAAATACATTTCTTGTGAGGGGAGGCACAACATTGTCTATGGTTATCATTTCAGAATCCTCCATGACTTGAGGTATGACATGGATACCCTAGCACCTCAAAATCTCAGTATCCCTTACTTTCTCCTTCAGTCCCTCATTGACTCCAACACCAAGGTACAAGCAAGGAATTCAGGGTAGTTAGCTCACCATGGCTTAATCAAAATCCTAGTAGAGGAAGCCCTCCATACCTTTACACTCCCTATAGCATGGGAAGTTTTCCGAAATATGACAACTGAGGATGAAATAAAAGCATTAACCTATGATGTCAGTCCTACTGGCAGTGAAGAGGAAGAATAACAAGGAGGAGAAGATGAAGCCAATGGTGATAGAACAGAGCAAGAAAGGAAGGAGGAAGGAAAAGAAACAGAGGAGGGAAAAGTTGAAGAGATAGAAAAAGAGATAGAAGAAGGAGAAAAGGAGGCAGAGAAGGCAGAGCAAGAGGAAGAGTCCCCTGAGACTTTGGAAAGAGAGGCAGCAGCTGCCCTCACTACCCTCAGTACACCAATCAAACCAAAGCAGAAGAGGAAAAGACAGACCTCCATGTATTTCAGGGTAAGGAAGAGCACAAGAATTAAAACAGGCAAACCTCAGCCCTCTTCAAAAGTTCCAATTACCATTGAAGATTCACCATCTGGCAAGGTGAAAGAATCCTCCTCCAAGACACCTATAACATATGAAAGAGGGACTCCCAGATCTTCTACATGGAAGGGAAAGGCAGTACTACAGGATCCAAAACTAGATCTACAGGAGGCCGAGACAGTCCTACAGGAGACACTGTCCAAACTATAGGAGACCCAAAAGCTTGAGAAAGAGATAGAAGGACAACCACAGGTGAAGGAGGAAGGACAAGAGCTACAAGAACCTGACCCCCAGCCTAGTCTTGCCTCCTATTACAATCTACTTGAGGGAGGCAGAATCATCCCACAGAAATTTGCAATTCCACTGTTTTTCGAATTGGAGAAAGAAAGAGTGAGAACACATAGGTGGATGCAAATAGCCAAATCCAAAGGAGTTGAGGATGTTGGCCATATGGAAAAAAACTCAGGGAAATGGGCAGAGTTCTACCTACACAACATGGCCCTCACAGACATGAATGTGTGGGACCCCAATGCTAAGCTAAGGGACCTGCAATTAATGGCCATGGCCTCATGAATGAACCATGAAGAATTAAGGGCAGCAAAAATAAAAATATTGATGATAAAAGAGCAGAATGAACCATTAATGATAAGAGTTGAGCCATCATATCCTAGGGCACTCATCAGACACACAACCTGCTTGCCAATGACCCTCAGATTGCCCTTAGATATCTAGCCAATCAGGCACAATCCATTGCACACTTTGACGATATGCAAACGCTACTTGGGGATGAATGTGTGCATGCATGCATGAGAAGATGGAACACCTTACCTCACAGTTTGCAGATCAGGGAATATCATTCTCTCATGAGGCTGAAGGAGGAATTGAAAAGAGTGTCAATGTACAAGGGCTCCATGAAAAAGCTGAAGGTCAACTGGATTGGCCTCAAACTGAGCCCTCCACTCCTATTAGGCATGCTGGAAGGCAAAAGAGAAGAAGAAGAGGAGGAGTAGTGGAAGGACATAGATAGGAAGGCAGGATTTTATGGAGAACATGAACAGACCATAGCAGAGGCCTGGGATGCTAGGGAGGCCACCAGGGCCACAAAAGATGAGGAGATTGACTAGGTTGCTCAGAGGATGAGCAACACCTTTAGTAGGGGGGTTGATGGTGAGCCTCATAAATGGGTAATTATATGGGCTCATTTTACCTCCTAACCTAGTCAAATCAACCATTCTCAGCTTATTGTATGATTTTTTGATTATATTTATGCTTATAGAGTGAGTTGAGTTAGTTATTATGCCATGTGGTCTAACATGTATTTAATGCAGATTATTGATGGATTTCGAGGTCAAAGTCAAGGATCCAGTGGTCAAATGACAGCAATAACTTGAAGTGGACAAGGGAGAGGACTTATAGGATGGAATCCCCCTCATTTATTACTCCTCACTTCGAATTCCCCTTCATTCAGCTCGGAGTACAAGCAGCCGAATCATGCAATAGAAGGCAGCCAAGCAAGTGGAGGATGCCAGATAGTTATCTCGAGTTTTGGGAGCCAAGTTGTTTAGTCAATTTAGTGTGTCCTAAATTGCTACATAATTTATCAATCCGGGAGTTGTAAACTGATGAAGTGTAGTGCACTGTATGTGCTAGACAACCCTTTTTTTACCTATAATCATAATAGCTCACCAATTAACTTCTAAAACGAGGTTAAGCTAAAGGCTCCAGAGATATCATCATATAGCATGAAGAACTAATATCTAAACTATCTTGAACAGTAAACAAATCTGACTAAATAAAAGCATAAAAGTAAACAAATCTGACTAAATCACTACTTGATGCAAAAACTACACTAAAAAGCTCGAGCATAACCAGACTTAAAGACCTATTCTGAAGTGCACTGATCAATGTTAGTAGAGAATGTAATAAGCTGCAAAAACATGTACAGGATTATAATGATTAAAATCATAAGAAAAACATGAGAAATGTACAGCTCAAATGAGAGAAAATATACATGAAAAACTATACAAAACAAAAGAAGGGACCTCAGCGATGCAGGGGCCTTTGGCACAACTCTGGACTAACACGCTGTTACTTCAAACCATGCTTAAACAACCATGTGAAAAACATATTTTTGTATTATGAAATAGAGGAATATGTCTCTCAGTTACACAACAACAAAATAATGCTATATCAACAGTATCAAGAACTAACTATCTACATTGAAAACACTTATATTTATAAAGAAAATGGATAATTGTATCTCAGAGAAATTTCTTCAGCAATAGACACGTGAACAGGTCAAAATCCGAGGATTCAGCCTCTCGGTTGCCATGAGCAGTAAATCTATGTGAGGTGGATGTTGGATTGCGTTATGGAGATGGTCCGCAGGTGGCAAAAACTGATCCACGAGTTCAGGAATGGCTTTGGGCTTCTTTTACGTGCAGGGACAGAGTCCTAGTTGACGTAGAACTGTCTGTTGACCACCCTTTGACCGGTACCTTTCCTTACGAATTTGGCTAAGCAAATAGGACCTCATCCATGTGTGGATCATTCCTGAGCTGCCCATGTGTCTCATTTCTCCTATCGACACCTGTAACCTACAAAACAATGAAAACGGCTGCGGAATTGCGAGTTAGCTACGGAAAGTGGCTACATTTCGTAGCTGATAAAAAAAACCTAGATCAAATAGCACACACAATGATATAATTTGAAAATCACTCAAATATACTCCTGAAATCAACATGTAACAACTTTTCATAGCTTAGGAGGCACTGACATGGGAAAATAGAAGAGAAAGGGTTTAAGAAAATGCTTGGAAGAGAGGTAGTTTTGGGGCTCAACACAAGCTTCCCTGATTTTAAGGAAGCTGTTGGTAACTTCAAATGTATAAGTAGAGAGGCCTAGGGCCTCACTAGGGTCAGATTATTTTTTCTTATGTAAACTCTGCTCAAATTTCGAGCTTATTATTTTGTAACAGTTTTATGTAATATTGCTATTGTTTTGATAATGAAGTTGGAATCCTTTTTGGGCTAGCACTGAGTTACCTTAGAGGGCTGAAGCTCTTGGGTTAGGGCCCAATCCAAGCAGCCAAGCTCCTCTTTACTTGGATTTGTATGCTTTGCTTCAGTTGTGGATTAGTTTGCTGTTAGATGTATTTTTTTATGGTTAAAAATATGTTGCTTTTGATGATTTAGTAGTTTGCTTCCATTTGTGCTTTTTGTAGCAGGTTAAGCAGTGATCAAGATAAGATTCAAAATTCTAGCAATAGTTCCTTAGCCTCTATTCCTCCCTCTGGGACCATGATTTGAGGCAAAGACTCTCTTGCTGCCCCAAAAACACAGATTTTCCTCATTCATAGGACTTCTAGTGGTTGCAACTCTTTAGTAGGTTAATGGTCCAGTTTTGCTCTGCTTTAAACCTCCTTTATCATGTCCACTTCCTGAGTTGCAGTAGTCCTCTTTCATGGTTTCCTTTATTGCAGCATTTCTCAACATTTCCTTTCATATATCATAGTTTAGACCATTTTTATGCAAAACTCTATTTTTCCTAGAATGCTTCATTTCAATAGTTGCTTGATTTTCTTGCTTTCTATGCAGCAGATCTCTTCCAACAATAGGTTAGCTTACAAAAACTACATCCTCCATTTGATCCATCCCCTATATGTCTCCCAAAACTCACCTCAATTCTGCCCTAGTTTCCTTCATTCTTCATAGAACTTCCTCCTCTCTCCTTGAGCAAACCTAATCATCTTTCTCTCTCCTGGTGACTCATGGTAGACCTTAGGCACCCTAACACCTCATTCCAACCTTCATCCACCTTTTACACCCACTCTCACACCCTCAAAAAAGTGAAAATTTCTCTCAGCTTCCTCCTGTAGGCCTCTTGTAGTTTCCCTCTTTTCCTCCTGTAGTTTCCCTGTGTCCTCCTATAGTTTTTCCTGTAGTCTTTCTTTTGAGGGCTGAGTGTGGGAAAAGCCTCCAGAAGGCCACCTAAGACCTCCTAGGACCCATCCACACCATCTTCCATCCTCCCAAGCTCCAAAACCACCCTCCAATGCCACCTGTTCACTGCCACACTTGCACACAATAAATTAGATGCATGTCAAATTCACATAAAAACACATAAAAATCCAAAAATATGTTTTTGGTTTATTTACTTCCAGAAATAGCATGGTTAGATGTTTTTTACTTTATTGAGTAGGTAATGGAATTTCTTTCATGGTTTTCGTAGTGTTTTTGGCAAAAGTAGAATTAGCCTGTTAATTAGGGTTTACTAGGTCTTGCTTTACATTCCAGTCTTTTTCCTTTCTGCAATCAGAATAACTTTTGTAGAATAATCTTTCTTTCCTTTCATCACATATAAAGCTTCTTCTAAAATCTATAGAAGTTGGCTTGAGCTCCTAGTGATCTCGCGCTGGCTGACCAAGTGACAACCTGTAGTGAGAACTAGTACTTGTGCATACAACACCGACGCTTCCAAGTTTGTTACGAACTACCCGATTGATAAAAGTAAAGTTGGCAGCCAGGAGTTGCAGCATTCTTGCTGCAATACTGGCGCTCACCAGTTGCTAGAGTGTTTTTGTTCCTATCGGGGGCTATTTTTCCTTTATTAAGTGCTTATCGCCCTTAGTTCTTTGAGTCTTTACGACCATGGTGTCAACCAAATATTAGAGCTTCCTTATCAAAACTTTTTCAAGTGTCAATTGTTACAAAGTGATGACATCCTCAACCTTCGATACGCTGACCTTTGATATAACATCATCACTCCACATGGCACCTCATGAGTGGTGACACGTGTCACCCAGATTTGTCCCCTTAAGCCCCCTCAAAATGCCAAAACTACGTGCCATGTGTCCTTTCATACCGCCACGCCATACTGATGTCAGATGCCATTGTAGCTTATCAGTACCAATCATATGCCACCACGTGTCGTACTAGAGGAGAGAGAAAAAGGCCCGCCCACCTTTGGTTTTGCGATGAAATCCTTTGTTAATCCTTTGTCGGCGTTCTCGACTGTTTTTAACTTTATCGGCACACTATGCATATTGCAACTTTTTAAAGGTTGTCACCTTAGAAAGTTCTGATTCTTCGATTCGTTGACCTCCAGATGTGTTGATGCTCTGATATTCAGGACCTCTGATATGCGATCTTTTGATATGATGAACCTTCGATATGTGATCACCAATATGTCTGATGCTCCAATGTTGTGATTGTTGATATGCCTGATGCTCTGATTTCGCGATCATCGATATGGCTGATGCTCTGATGTTACGATCTTCGATATGACTGATGTTATGATGTTGTGATCGTCAATATCTCTGGACGTCCAATATGCGATCTCCAATATATCGGACCTCTAATATTCCTTCTTAAGGCTTCAATCCCTAAACTTCAGTAGACCATATCTTTTGATGTAGGAGTCCATTTTTGGACTTCCGCATATCGTTGGAAAGCTTGTTCAGAGAAATTTCCAATGGAGAGGGTCTAATTTAGGCTTTGAGTCCTTCTGCGGCTTGGAAAATGAATGCAAAATTATTTTCTCATTTACTCTTTGGACAACTAGAAACACATTTGCAGTAAGTGACAACAGGTCCCTTGGAATTTTCTTTTTAACGAGGGGACTCTTAAAAGGTTGGGCCAAATCATCATCAATTTGAATAAGAAAAGGAATGAATTGCAAAAGGTGAAAAACAGGGAGGTTGGTGGTCCCATTGACTATTTTTAGTCTCATAGATGTTGAAAATATCATTCATATATGTATGACAATGAAATTATGATCCACTCCCAATCTTCTCTGATTACATGCGACCAAGAGAAATGATCGGTTGGTCTACAAGATGCGGTGAAGCAATGAATTTTGTGATGAGAAAGAGGAGATACATAGATATTTTTATTAAATTTATAAAATGAATTTATATGTTTTCATATTAACAATTACATATTGAAATCACGCAAAAGAAATTGGATAGAAGTTTTGAAGTTTTCATGCATGAGTTTTGATTCTTTATATGGTTTTGGAAGATATTACTTTTTTTGTGTGTGTAAATAGTGTGGTTCATCTGAGATTGGTGTACTCCTTCTAGTTGTAACTGTTAGTACCCTATAGTCATAATAGTAAAAAAAAACAAGTTTTTTCTTTCAAATTATTTGACAAATGTATAAATTTTTGGCTATGATCTTGTAGAAGATCAAGTATGGGTCTTAGTTTAGAAAAAAAACCGTCATTATTCAATGTAATTATATCAAAGTGTGTGAAGAGTCACAAAAATGGTCTATTATTTCCTAATGGGTCAGGGTAAGTAGGTCTAGGGTCAAGTTTCATCAAGATATCATGAGAAAGGTCGTGTTTCCATGCCTTGTCATCATGGGCACATATTTGTATATCTAGAGTCAGTTAGAAAGTTGAATCATGATCAGTCATTAAATCATCAGTACAATGGTTAGTAGGAAAGTGTTGCACTTCTGCCAAGTGTTTCACTTTCATTATTCAAGTTCAAATTGCAATCATCACCCATTAAATCCGCACTTAGCCACCTTGATGTGGTGTAGGTAAATTATCGATGTGGACAAAAACAATTCCTCTAGCCTGAGAGAGTGGGTCTAGCCATAAACAAACAATCTAGTGAAAGCTTCCTTAGGCTAGAACCAAATAAGAGGGCCTACCTCTTAGAACGCTATTCCGCTTGGTGATGATCCTGCTTCCTTACTCTAGCTATCTTTCATTTCCTTCCTTCGAATACCTGAAACAAGAAAACAAACAACAACAAATGTGATAGCATACAAATTGCATTCAGCCTACTTAAAAGGTCAAGGAATCTTAAGCCATCAAATGTGAGATAACACTTAATGTAGGAAATCAATCAATAATTGTATTCATATAAGTTTAGAAAGAGATTACAACCAATGCCTTGACTTTGTCAATCTCCTTTGATGTATCCAGGTTCCCACACCTCCGCTAGCATCTCATGGATAGCCCTAACAATGGAAGTTTTAAGGCTTCTTCCCTTTAGTTCCAAACCAAGCCAAACACACTATTCTCCCTCCACAAACATAAACTAGAGGGCTACAAGCTTTGATATCTTGCTAGTTATTCAAGCTCCAAAAATACTAAGACTAGTTTAGCTTGGAAAAGGAGGAGTTTATATAGATTTGATGGAGGGGAGATGGTTCCTCTTATTATGGGAGAGGGCTTTATCTCTTTGGTTTGTTCCATCTTAATAGGGGAAAGGAGCTGAAACTGACTTCCTTCGCTCCATCTAGCCCAACCATTTACTAGACTTATGTTACGAAGCTTTTAGACTTGGAAGCTTTGACTCCATATTTAAAAAACTTGCCAAAAGAGGGTCAGCGCGATTGAGAAAAGGATCATTTGGGCCGTACGGCGCTAGGCCGAGTTTCAGACTCTGCAAATCGGCACGAGGAGGAAATGGGTCATTAGCGTCGGTCTTGTAAACTAGGGTAAAAGGAAGATTCTTGGGAAATGATGCAAAAGGGAAATGTTATTCTCATGAAGATGGACATAATGGGAGATTATTCATGATGGGAAAGCATGCAGGGTTCACTGTAGATGTCCTCTAGGATCGAGGAACGGGGAGTACAGGGACAATGACAAAATGTTGTGTAATAGATTCCGCCTAAAGCATGAAGTCCGAACTAGAGTGAGGGGTGAAATGATTTACAAGTAGATGCGGGGAGCCGGAATCCGTCATCGGAAAACCTGCAAGCAAGCATAGATACATATAAATTACTAAAAACTTTGACAAATGATACATGAATCGTGGTATGGACACAACCATCCAGAGAGAGATCATGTGAATGGATCCAAGGCATGGGCGCAGCCATCCAATAAAGAGGATCATATCGAAACCAAGGTATGGTCGCAACCATCCAATAATGAGAAGGATCACATATAACAACTCATGGTATGGTCACGACCATCCATCTGAGAGAGACATGCATATCAGCATGATCATGTCACACCGCCTTGCAACCTGGAATTTTGTAATCTGAGTCCAGGGTCTTGCGCTCCAACAGGACCAGATCAAAGTACAAATTATAACATGTGAATAAATGTGTTGAGGTCGAACATGCTAGAAAGTCGATTGATTATTGGTCAATGATGTGAACCATTAACAAGCGCGAGAGAGACCACCAATAATGACAATGGTTCCCAAGTTACCAGCAGCACAATCCACAAAATGTGAATAAAGGAACTGAAGTCGAACACCTGCGAAATCACCTCATCGAAAGCCAATGATGTGAACTTGTTGTCGAGTGCAAAGAAGTTGCCATTAGGGCATGAAAGCTCTAAGGTACTGGAAAGGAGTCTCTCGGCCAACTTCCCAGATAATGAGATGAAGTCGACAGGAAGTGACCATGATGAAGGAGGGCCATGATGTATCCCACATCATCGACATGAGACAAAGGGATGCAATGATAATGGACGATAGAGAGAATTAGGAATGAGTGTAACTACAGATGGACAACTGTTGAACATATGGGCGACACAACTCTGGAGTTTGACACCTTTTTGATCCATAGGATCGGAGGTCATGATGACATGGAAGAGATCAAATGGAAGGTAATAATGAGTAGCCCAACCCAGGAAAGTCAACGATAAAGTGAGGATATCCCAACTCGACACGAAGCATAAAGTGTCATGTTCAAGAGTGAGCTGACGACACAACTGATAGAATTTCCCATTTTCCCCCACTATTTCTAGCAGGTACCCCAATTATTTTTAACCGCAAGCTTGAAAGGGATAGCATGTGCTTGCACTGTAAGTCCATCGTTCGGATGAATCCAACCTAGTAAGATTAATGAGCCCTAGGAAGGAGAAGCTCATGTTCGTCATGGCAACGAGTCCGATGTCGTTTAATATTTTAACAAGTTCGACAAAGGTGTAACTTGGTATCTTTTTCATGTTTAGAGAGTTTGAAAAAGAAACGGAAAAGAAAACTCCACATGGTCCCTTTTCATACATTGGTGTCTCTCGAGCCCGAAAAGTAGAAAATGATACTTGAGAGAACCTCCTAGTCATGTTTGACTAAGGTATTCCTTTTTCGTAAATAGTTTATCCCAACCCGAAAAAGGGGTAAACATATATTAGGTAAACTACGTTTCATAGCCTTTAACGAGTTCAAAATGACAAGAGATCAGAAATATTTTCATATTTTGAGAGTCAGAAAAGAGCTCAAAGATGACTCCCTGCTTTTATTTACTTTAACGAGTCTAAAAGGGAAAAATACTCGGCAATATTTTCATTTTTTAAGAGTTAGAAAAGAGCTTAAAGGTGACTCATCCTGGAGGAACGAGTGGTATAAAGGGTAGCAACTGGTTCTGGCAATGATGGAGCTACTAAAAACATGTAATGGTCAAGAGGCTCGCTAATAATTCCACTCATTACTGTGGTTCCTCAGGAAAGGAAAAACAACCAAGTGAAAGCATATGATCATCCAAGGAGATGGTGGTGATGGAATGAAACAGCCAAGGCTCATCTAACAGAAATTAGCTGATAAAAATGGCAATCATGAGATGTAAATTGGGCATGGGTTCATTTTTACACAAGCTTGAAGCATGGGGAACTCTGCTTGAATTTGGTTTCATGTTTACACAAGCTTGAAATGAAAAACTATGCTTGAGTTTGGTTTTATGTTTACATAAGCTTGAAACGAAAAACTATGCTTGAGTTAAGTTTGCATGCCCCCAACATAATGAATCAATTTGAGGTACATGCTCCCCAAGCTTCATTTCATTAAGCTAGGTGGATGGAATCAAGGTTCACTCTCGAGATCTAGGAAAGACTCAACTGGGATTTTACAATATCTTAATCAAAGACTCGATTTGGAAAAGGGATTTGTTGCATTTTTTTTAACAAGGTTGACATAGTAAAAGAACTATCCTCGGACATTTGTTTCATTTTTTAATGGGGTTGATATAGGAAGAAATTGTCCTCAGACATTTGTTTCATTTTTTAATGACGTTGATACAGGAAGAAACTGTCCTAGGACTCCTTGATTCATTTTTTAACGAGCTTGACACAAGATAAGGAACTATGCTCGCATCCCTTGTTTCATTTTTTAAAGAGCTTGATACAAGACAAGGAACTATGCTCCAAGGTCCTTGTTTCATTTTTTAATGAGTGTTTGGTCAATTTAGTATTCCTAAATTGATATCATTAATTGTCAACCTGGGGCTCGTAAGCTGATGAAGTGAAGGTGTACTATATGTACTTAAGCAACCTCTTAGAGCTTTTTGTCGTTTGGGGGGTGTTGTTTGTGATTAATTTATCTTCCTAAGATGGAGTGATGTATTTATAAACAAATGAGTGATGGTGTGTGTGGAGTGAATTCTAGATGAGTGAGGGTGTGTGATTAGTGGTTTCTAACTACTTGCTGAAAAGGAAAACTTGAAGGAAATAAATGAATTAAAATGAACTGAAAGCAAAGAACCACTTTCTAATGGTATTAGACACCATTCATGCTGCTGCAAATAAAAAGTAAGAAAATCACTTAAAAGACCAATGATAATGTTTATCTCTTCCTAACTCTCTGCCTCTAACACATAGTACTGTGTAAGACACGATTAAGAAGTAGCTAAAGGTAAGTCTAAGAAATGATAAAAATGAGAAAAATCTACTTTAAAAACTAGTGATAATATTTGGCTCTTTCTAACTCTCTGCCTCTATCACATGGTACTGTGTAAAGCACGATTAGAAAGTAGCTAAGGATTAGTCTAGAAAGCACCCAAAGCCAGCTGCAAGTGATTAGTATTCTGATCTCTAAAAGATAAACAATTTATAGTAAGAGACCATTTATATGTTAGCAGACAGATTTGAGAAATAAAACTAAAAAATTAGCTATGGAAATAAAGTAAAAGGCAGCAACTTTGAATCTGTCAACTGAAACTACCACTAGATATAAAGCAAACACATAAACACACAAGTAATCCCGGGTCAAAAACCTGCAAAAGAACAATGCTGATCAGCTTAAAAGAAAGGATTCAAAATGAATGAAAATGAAGTGAATTATGCTGTACATAGGTCAAGAAAAGGAAATGCTGAACATAAAAATACTATACAAGGCTAATATGAACAGGGGCCCTCCATTCACATAACCCAAAGAAGACTCAAAGTGTCGAAAGCTTCAAAACAGCACTGCTTCTATCACTCCATGTGTAGAAATT
>APFE030571003.1:0-11218 GCA_000404065.3 Pinus taeda
GAAGACTGCATTTCTCAATGGCTTCATACAGGAGGAGGTGTACATTGAGCAGCCACAGGGCTTTGAGGTGCATGGGAAGGAGTCCCATGTGTGTAGACTGAAGAAGGCCCTTTATGGATCTGAAACAAGCTCCAGAGCTTGGTACTCCAGGATAGATACATACTTGTAGGGGATGGGTTTCACAAAGAGTGAGGCAGATTCAAACCTTTACTATATTGTGATAGGTGAGGAGCCTCTCATTCTGGTGTTGTATGTGGATGACTTGATCATTACAGGTGCAGAGAGACTCATAGAGCACTGCAAGAGAGAGATCTTGCGACGGAGTTTGAGATGAAGGAAATTGGCTTGATGCATTGCTTTTTGGGTTTGGAGGTGTGGCAGGAGGAGGGGCATTTCTTCCTGGGGCAGGGGAAGTATATTGTGGACATCCTTAGCAGATTCCACAGGGAGGGTTGTAGACCCATGTCGACACCGATGATTACCAACTGGAAGAAGCTTCATGCTTCGGATTCCGAGTTGGTGGATCCCACATTGTACAGGCAGCTGATTGGTTCCTTGATGTATTTGGTCAAAACTAGACTAGATATCTGTTTTGCAGTCAACACGATGAGTCAGTTTATGTGTGAGCCTAGGAAGGTTCACTGGGTGGCTGCAAAACACATTTTGCGGTACTTGCAGGGGACAGTGGATTATGGTCTGGACTACAAGCAGGGAGATGGAGTGAGATTGGTAGGATACACTGATTCTGATTGGGCAGGTTGTGCTTCTGATAGGAAGAGCACTTCAGGGTGCTGTTTTGGGTTGGGTTCAACAGTAGTGTCATGGTTCAACCGGAAGCAGCAATAAGTAGCACTGAGTTCAGTAGAAGCAGAGTATATGGCAGCCAGTCTAGCTAGTTGTGAGGCCATCTGGCTTCGCAAGATGTTGTTTGGCTTATTTGGTCAGCCGTTGAGACCTTCAGTGATCTACTGTGATAATCAGAGTTGCATTAAACTCACGGAGAATCCAGTATTTCATGACAGGTCAAAGCATATCGGGATCAGATATCATTTCACCAGAGACTATGTTCAGAAGGGAGCTGTGAAGCTTGAGTATATTTCCACTGATGAGCAGGTAGCAGACATTCTTACCAAAGCCTTACCACGGGGCAAGCATGTTTACTTCAGAGACAAGATGGGTGTGGTGAGGAACACCTTCCTCGGTAAGAGGGAGTGTTGAAATTTGGTACCGGAGGACAGGTGGTTCCCTTAGGCTTTGATCTTTGGCCTAGGGAAAAGTGTCCAAAAGATTTTAATTTTTCTCCTAAAGTGACTTTATAATTTTTATAAAGTTAAAATCTAATTTAAAAGTGACTTTAAGTGATAAAGTTACTAAGTCTAATTTTAAAGTGACTTTTATAAAGTCAATGAAAAATTAGAAAGGAAAAGTGACTTTGGAAATAAATGACTAAGTGGGTCTTTATTAAAGTGGGATGAATTAAAAAATAGAAAGTGAGATTTAAATGTGCATTTAATCTCAGCCATTGATCTAAATCTATTTCAGCCATTGGATTTAGGGATCACCCAAAAGTCACTTGGATCACCCAAAAGTCATTTGGAGTTATATTAAGGGAGGAAAAGGAGGAAAAGATCACATTCAATTCAATTCTTTCATGAGCAGATTGAGAGAAGGAGAGCAAGAGAGCAAGGGAGATTTATGGACAGTGAGCTGCGGAGTATCAGCAGCGGAGTAACAACAACGAAGTTTCAGCATGGCAGTTTTTCAGCAAGGCTGAGATAAGTTGTAAAAGTTTGCTTGCTGATTTTTGCTGAATATTTTCTTGCTGTAAAAAGACATTTTTCAGAAATAAAGAAGAACTCTCAAACTGGTTTTCCAAGATTTGGGGGTTTTCCAGGTCACGTTGACCAAAATATCAGTGTTTTATGTGTTATAGGCTGTTTATTACTGTTGATTTTTATTTCTGCAATTTCCAGCATTCTATAAAATTTCCAGAATTTGTGTTTTCAGCAATTTTTTTTTTTTTTTTCAGCTTGTTGAATGTATGGTTATGGGAAAGGGCATTGAACTACATGGGAGAAATAAGGAGAAACTAAAAATCAGGGTGGGAAAACAGAAATTTTAACACCTCTTTCTACCACTACTACTGGTTTTGCTGCCACATTAGCATTGATTCCTTTCCTGTAAACAATTGGGCATCCACATATATTGGCAAGTAAACAAGTGCTTTCTCAATTACTTCCCTAATACTGCTTTCAATGGTCACTCTTGAAACAACACTCTTTGGTGCCATGGTATAATGACTAGTGGAGAGAAGCACTTCACGAGTGTGTTACCCTGAAAAGTGATGACAACACTTTGAAGGCTCCTTGATCTCCTAAGGAAGTTAGAGCTTGATGATCAAATGCATAAGTGATCTCTAAAGGCGTCCATTACATAGATTTGAGAAAATGGAGTTCATGACGTGCATGCTTGAGATCAAGGACAACATCAACACTTAGCAGAAACTTCTAAAGATGGAAATGTGTCACCTTTGGGAAGCTAATGGTAGATTCCCCACTTCCTAGGGATGATATCCTCTTAGCTTATTTCTTTTTGGGAACACTGCCATGCACTTCTTGGAAATATTACACATTTCTAGGGAGGACTAGGAAACTCTCTGGTTCATGAACTAGGTATTTCTAAGCACAGTATGGTTCTACATAATTTCTGGGTTGAGTGTCTATGAGATGCCTCTCAGGCTCTATGTAATTTCCCAGCTGAAGTCGAGTTGTCAGCAGGCTCTGTGCAATTTTGGAATTGAATGTTTAGCCTGTGCAATTCCTGGACTGAAGGCTGGCTGTTAGATGGATCTGTGCAATTCTAGAGCTGAAGGCTCACTTGTTGGCTTGCACTGCTCTACGTAGTTTCTTAGCTGAAGACAAGCTGCCAGTTGGGTCTACGCAATTATGGAGCTGAAGCTCACTTCTGGGTTGCATTGTGTATTTCATGAGAGCAAGGTTTGATGCCCTTAAGGATTTCGAAGATGAATAAGGCAATGCTAGAACAGGTTTGCAACCAAGTCACGGGGTTAGCTTGTGGTTATTCAACAAAGCAAGTAAGAAAAAACAAGTTCTAAAGTGAAAGATAAAACTCAAATGAAATCACAAGTACCTGGGTAGGGCAAGGTAAGATGTTGAGATTGTAGGAGGGAGGCTCCAAAATGAAGCGAAGGAAAATTTTGGAGGGTGGTTGTAGTCACTACAACATTGGCAACACATTGATAGAACTCTAGCTCTCTGTATGGACCTTGTATTGTGTAAAGTGAGTCTAACTCCTTTAGAAGTATTGTTCAATTCTTTGATCATCATGGCTTCCTCACTAGCTTGAGTTAAAGATATAGTCCCTTCCATTCTCTTAGTTGGTCCTCACACATACCAATCCAAGTCAACTGAGTTTTTTGATTGGGGATGAGGGGTATATTGATGCACAAGTAATGTAGACTTTTAGAGTTTAAGTTTCATCTCTAGTGTTGCTCTACTTCTAGCAGGCCTCGACACTACCTCGATAGAGTCACTTCAAGCACACAAGCATCGCTCTGCTGCCAACAAGCCTAAACATTACCCCATCGGAGTTACTTGCTTCACCACTCAGCACAAAAAACTTTTATCTTCTTTCACCTTATTTTATCTTTTCATTTTTCAGAGAACAATGCATAAGCACTTATTTATTTTCATGAGGCGGAAGAGGGATCCTGACTTATTAAGAGCAGAAGAGGTTGTCCCTTTAGAGAAGTATGTTATATATACCTCTGAAAAACTTGTTAAGGTTTTCCTCCTCACCTTACTCTACTTGACTAAGTTGCCAAGGGTTAACTGAATAAAAAATAACCGATTAGAGTAGGAGGTATTAGTTAAAAGTTCAAGCATTGTTTTTTCACCAAGACTCACTCTGAACATAACATATTTTCCATCAGGGTATCATTGATTGAAGAATGCAAGCTCTTCATAAAGAGAGGGAATAGATAGATAACCAAATGTTAATAGTTGTACAAGTCCTCTTGTGTTTCACCCAACTTGTCTCAAGAAGCCAAACACAGTTTCATGGGAAGCTAAACCTACAGGTGCAAAAACAAACAAAGAAAGAAAAATGAAGCACAAAAGAAAAATGAAAGAAAAGAAATCAAGAAATAAAACATTACTCCTACTCCTAAACTAAAAAGTGCATGGGTCTACTCATTTGAAGTGATATTTCCAATGCATCCATCAATGCATTGGGTGGCCCATGTAAGTGAAGGCATGGTTGTCAAGAAAGATGTTCAGACAAAACCACATGTAAGAAATATAGAAAAATGAAAACCAACACTCATCTGTTTTTGTATGATTAGTTTTGTTGTGCTAATAACAATTAAAATTCTCTAAACATGTGCTTTCTTCTTGCTTTTTGTGCTGAGGTTTCCTTAGTTGTTGGTGTTTACAAACAGGTAAATTTCCTTAAGTTAAACAAGACATTCATCAGAAAAATAGCTTCAAAAAATAATAAAGAAAAATAAACATGTATAGTGCATTGAATCATCAAAGACACACATTAACACAATATTTTGATGAAGGAGTTCACCCCTCCTAGGCTACATCTCCTTGGTCCAACTTGGCCTCTATATTAGGTGAATGTGGAAAAAATTCTATTTACAAAGCTCTATGGCTCCTGATACCTGCAAAAATGTGTTCAGAATGTCAAAATTATCCAAGAACATCTCTTTCAGAGCTCAATTTGGTTGAAAATTGCTCAAGATATGCTGCATTCAAGTTTTCCCTAGGAAACCCCACTAAATCTGGAGGGACTCTAGTTAAGTCCGCCAAAACTGGCAGTCCCGCTGGTGCTTCGCTGGAATCACCACCAACTTAAACTCCAGTTAATTAATATAAAACATATTTAATTAATTGTTAAGCGCGATTAAGGGCGTACTTATTGCTGGCTCTAGCCCTTGGTTCAGGCGCGTGGTCACATAGGGTGGGGGCTACCTTGCAGGGCTGGCTGCCACCACCCCCGCCATCAGTTTTGCAGTCACATTAATACCAAATTGTGGGAAATGCTAATTGAGGTCTACCGTGATGGTTTATTGGTAAGACTTGGAGTTTGGGAGCAGGAGGTCATAGGTTCAAACCCATGCTCTGCCCATCCCATAAACATTTTACCATATGTATAGTTCAGAGCCACATATATTTGCCTTGGTATATAGTTTGTAATGCGGATTTAACTTGGAATAGATATATAAATATATTATTATATAATTATAATAATAACAAATTCAAATTCCACCGGGAGCAATTAGCAAATTTCACCTCAACATAACCAAATTGGCGAATCCATAGGTGACACTTGTCACAACCCCATTGGGCGAAAACTAAATAAGATTCCCCTTACTGACTGGACTGCCATGTCATCATTATGTCCTATTCTGCAATTTTTTAGCTATTTAGGAAAATGAACAACAGGTATTTTCTCCTTCATCTGGACTCCGTTTTCAGTGAAATGAATTGTGTTCCAATCATCTTGACAAGACGAACACAATAATACAATTTTAAAGCCAATATTTTATTTTTGACCTAAATACTGAGCACCTGATCATTCCTCCCCGTTAGAAGCCTTTTGGACCCCAAAAGATACTATAAACTATTTAGCAAGTGAGGGTACAACTCCCTTACCTTTTCAGTCTACAACCATTTGGCTTGAGAAATATTTTTTCCCTAGAGTCCCACTCTAAGGTATTCGACATCCCCCCTCTTTGAAGTTCTGGTTCTTTTGTCAAGTATGAGGTCTTGCTGAAGCTCATCTAGATATTCTAGTGAGAAACCGTCTATTGATGGTAGCTGAACATGCTCTCCTTGATCATCAATCAAAGGAGGCTCAAACAATCTCAAATTCTCAACATTAACAACAATGTATATTTTCATATAAGGAGGCAAATCAAGCTTGAATGTGTTATTACCAATCTTTTCCAGAGTTTTAAAAGGACCATAATGGATTGGTTTTAGATTTGTACCTTCCTCTTGAAGTCTGTCTTTGCTAATATATAACCAAACTTTGTCACCAACTTGAAATTTGTGATCAATCAGGTGTTTGTCATGCCTTGCCTTGTAGCTTCTTTGACTTTTCTCAAGTTTTTCTTGCACTGTATGATGTATCAACTGAACTTTCTCTATGAAATTCCTTCCCTTATCGATGACACTATGACCTTCAATGGCAACATATTTCTCAAAGATGAAGTCCAATCGTGATCTTGGCAAGTATCCATAACATGCCTCAAATGGAGATGTGTTTGTGGAAGAATTCTTTGCCCTGTTGTAGGTAATGCAACTGTTCATCCCACAACTTGGGATGTTTGTTGCATTATCCTCTAAGAAGATGAATAACTATTCTATTGATTACCTCGGTTTGTCCATCTGTTTGTGGATGAAAGGTTGTACTCTTCTTCAACTTTGTGTCCATCATGTCCCATAAATTTGACCGAAAATTCCCAACAAATCAATAATCTCGATCACTCACAATAGAATTAGGAAGACCAAAATGAATCGAAATGTTTTGAAAGAAAAGATGAGCTGTTTGTTTAGCTGTAATTTTATTTTTACATGGTGTTAGTATGCACATCTTGTTGAACCTATCTACAACTACATATAAGTAATCATGACCTTTCCTTGACAATGGAAGACCTCCTACAAAATCCATTGAGATACTCTCCCATGGACATGAAGGTTATTAGTGTCAGTCTTTGAAATTTTCCACTAGTGATCAAATATGCTCTTACAAAGTGGTCTTAGGCTGTCAAAGTCAAATTTTGTCATTTCAGTGAGGTTTCAAGTAAAATTTGGTCACTAGGTATTAGGTCTAGGATTTGTTTTCACTCCTTTCAAAGTTGTCCAAATGTCGGTCCATGTCACCATTCATCTGAGTGTACCATCATTCAAAGAGTTTTCGTCATCATTTTAGGTTCCAATAGGTCATTTTACACCTTGTTCGTGCTTCAGTTGTACTTGGGTAAGGCTCATTTCCCTCTCCTAGGGTTTTGAAGGTAATTTATCTTGGATGGTCGAATCATCAACAAAACTTGCGTCCTGATGTTCATACACCTTCCCCTATCCTTAATGTACCTTCTTAAGAACTTCCCGTCACTGATATCCCTCAAATTCCTCATTTTCCCACAAACCCTAGTTTCTTACTATAATTTGACAATTTTCTAGGCTAGGCCCATGTTTAGCCCTTTTGGACCCCTTCACCTCACTCAATATTTGAAATTCCACTTTCCCCTATTTCCTAACATCCCCCCCTACTTCCAAAAATTTCCTCAAGAATTAAGAAGCCTCTTATCCCCTTCATTTCCCTTCATTCCGACAAATCCCTTGTTCCACACATCGGGATAGATTTTACTCAAATGATGTTTTTGAGCAAGAAAAAATGAATTTGGAAACACTGAGAGATGTTTTTCTCCACAATAGTCTAAGGAAGAAGAACCTCCTTCACTTTTTACACAGGTATCATGATTTTAGAGAAATGTAAAAAATAAAGTTGCCTCAAGAGGGTTGCCGCACCTATGGAGTGGCCTTAGAAAAATCAAGATTTCTCCTAGCCTCGTTGGCCAAATGACTTACTTGATGAGTGAAATGATATCTAGACAAAGAGAGATTTCCAATTAGCTATCCTACGCTCAATTTGGAGTTAAGGAAGACCTTCAAAAGTTGACTGCAGCAACACTCTGCATTTAGACAACTTCATTTTGCACATTTTGACTAGTCTTAGGAGATTAGACTTTTGACAAGTAAAAATACCTCCAAATTGGAAAATTCAAGATGTTCTGGAAGTTAGACTAGATAAGCTTTCCAACGAGATATCAAATCCCCAATTTGGACAGTGGGAAGACCTCAAAAACTATCCTGCAAAAATCACTACACACCTATCAGCTGGCGCTATGCATAGAATTGGCACTACGCACCTGGTGCAGGTTTTACACTAAGTTTTTTTTAGGTGCTACGCATACAAACTGTGCTACGCACCTGGGAGGCAGTGCTATGTACCTGGTAGTTGGGCTAAAAATCATTTCAAATTTCACCATTTTTCCTCAAAACTTCAATTTCTCCCTCTAAACAAGTTAGTACATGAATCCTATCTTGTGTGTTAGGGTTTGCTTACTAAGATTGATGTTTTGTGTTCTTCAAACTGAAACCCTAGGTTCTAGGGTGAAACCCTAGTTTTCTTCATTTCACTAGTGATTGTATACCCTATCCCATTAATCCCATTCCCCTTATACATTTTCCCCTTAATCCCATTCTCCACATATAATTTCCCAAACCCTACAAGCCCTACTCACATCATCAAACTCTACCCACTCTCCCTAAAACCCTACTCATCCCTAAACTCTATTCAGCATACATTTTCATACACAATCTACCCATTTCTTTCCTTCACCTTATTTCCACACTATTATCCATAATACATCCATATACAACCACAGTTTTCAAAACCAAGGGAAAACAATGGAGATGGACAGTGAGTATGAAATGGAGGAAGAAACCCTTAGTGACAGTTCCATGGAAGGCCTTAAGGAGCAAAGAATGTGCCCTCTCTACCACTTTTTTTCCACACAGGAAGCAGTCTTGGGAGATTTCATTTTTGGAGGGGCAAATGGACTCCAAATAAAAAACTTCAAATTGTCCCAGAAAGTAGACTCACCAAGATTTCTAATGAGATATTCTACACCTAATTTGGACTTTGGGAAGCCTTCCAAAACTGGCCTGGAAAAAGCACTACGCATAGGATCAATGGCGCTATGCATAGGAGAAAAATTTGCCTGTTTTTCCTATTTGTTCAGAATTTCGCCCAGTTTGCTGTCAGTTTGAATTTTTCTTCTCTCTTGGTCAATTAATGATGTAATATGATGTAACTTGATGTACTATGATGTAAATACAATGAAATATGACTTGAGGAGGTATATACATTAGGTTAGAGTTGGTTTGAGGATGAATGAATAAGTTTCCATAGTTTTAGAGGCAAGTTGTTCCATTGCCTATTTTTCAGTTCCTAGTTTAGATCTTGTTGAAACAGCTCTTTGACTCAAGGATTCGACCCCTGATGGCTAGAATAGGTGGTTTGATGCCTATATCTTGTACTTTCTTAGTCATTTGTCAAGGTTGGACTCTTGTGGATGTATTGAGCACTATTGTAAATCACTTCTGTAGTTTGGAAAGTAAATGAACTAGGGTTTTGCAGCGTTTTGTGGGATTCTTGTGGTAATGTGAATTAGCATTGTTTTCTCCTTTGTTATTTAGTTTATCTTATGTGTTATGTGCCATCATCTCTCTTTTTATACATAACTAAATGAATCAAGATTAAAGGGTGGAATCCATTGATGTTCAGTGCTCTGCCTTGGGGTTTGATGTAGTTCTAAATGTTTTATGCTATTTGAAGAGGACTCATGAAACTTACATGCCCTCTCCAACTCCTCACCAGTCTTTAGAATCACCATCACATTCATTTCAAAGTGATAAAACCCTTTCCTACCTCTCCCCACAAAAACCTCTGCAAATCTGTGTTGATTTCCCGGACCTAAAGCTACCTTCCCCATCTGATCCAGCAACCAACCAGTAAAATCAATCAAAATCCTCTGAGAAAACATACCTAGTCTAAAATTAGTATTCATATCAGTCATATCAAGCCTTATTTGTCATATTTTCTTTGAGATTGACAAGGAGAGAGCTCTCTCCCGACCTGGTAGGGCAAGCTACTAGGTTAAGCGTGGTTTGATGTTATCCTAGACCTGCCTTTCTCAGCCTGTGGTAGATTTAGGCTATAACATAGTGGTGACCATATTGGGGAACGTAGTTTTATGTTCCTCAGCAACATGTATCAAGTTCAAATATGATTGTTGATGGTGGACAACAATCAAACACAGCAAGGCTAAAATCATTCACTCGACGACTCCAAATCACTTTCAAGATCAGATCCAAGGACTCCACTAGAGGATGAACCTGACAAGCAGAAACATGAAAGGAAAATATGGAAATATCAGGTATTCAAGTTAGAATTTCATCCAAGACATTATGTTCTTCGTTATAAATTATTTCTTCTCTTTTCTCGAGAATGTCAAGAAGGCTTTACAAAGTATATGGTATTCGAGGAAAGATCCTAGATCTGCATTTGATTCTTTCCCTTTGAAGATTGTGAATACCAAAGATTTTCTTTCCTTTGAGCTTGATCAAGACCCTTTTTCTAAAGCTTGTGATGATCGTCTTCAAACTGATGAGCCTCAAGAGACGAAGACTAATTCTACACCTTCTGTACATACCCCTATACCTTGTAAAATTCCAGATCGATACAAGCCTCTGATTTTACGTCCTATATCCCATGCTTTCCCTAAAATTCATGACCTCTATCTACCAAGATTTGATGGTGATTGTAACAACATCATTGCTGAGAGACATGTATTGAATTTTGAGTCTTTTCTCGACCTTTTTGAAGTTGACGAAGAAGATGTCAGTATTAGGCTTTTTGCTCTTTCTTTGCAAGGAAAAGTCAAGAGTTGGTTCAAAACCTTGCCTGAAGCAAGCATCTCAGATTACCAGCAGTTCGTCAAACTTTTCTTCGATAGGTGGGTGGTCAGATAGAACCCTTTCTTGATTATAGAAGAGTATAACTAGCTAAAAGACAGCCAGAGGAGACAATACAAAAATTTTCTGCCAGATTTAACCAAGTTTATTATTCGATGCCTGTTAATACAAGACCTCCTCTTGGATCTGCTCTCTTACACTAGGCAAACACCTTCGATCTGAAAATGGAGTTTCAGCTGAGAGAAAGAAACCTTGCAACACTTGAAGAGATGAAAAACAATGCAGTAGATGTAGAGGCTAATTTGCTGATTAGAAGGGCAAAGTTGAAGGAAGAAGAGATGAAGAACATAAATCCAAACGAATCAACATCTTTAGAGGTAAAGCTTGACATTTTGGTAAGTGCAATGGAAGAGATGATACAAAAGATCACCACAAAGAATAAGTATGATGTTCAAGACAATGGCTCTTTGATTGAAGAGGAACAAGTTGCTGATCCAAAATATTTTGTTTCTTATCCCAGTTGTCATAGACCTGATAATGATTGTTTTATAGATCATCTTGGAGAAGAGAGATCTGTTGATATGACATGAATGATTGATGATGTATTTTTTACTGACGATTTTCCTCAATTTGATCAGTATGAT
>APFE030571007.1:0-34950 GCA_000404065.3 Pinus taeda
ATGAAATATTTACACACAGTGGTGTAAAATTTCATAGGAGGCAGAGTAAATCTTGTGAAAATGTTTTGGTGAATCCCTCTGAGTGAAAGAGGATGAATATGTAAATGTTTTTGGTTAATGAATGGAAATTTTATGGTGGTGAAATACTCTGTCCTGTGCAATTGTTTTTAAAAGACTTCTCTGTGTAAAAGATCTTGGAGCAAAGGAAACAGAGTATTATCTCTGTGTTATATTTTTTGGGTTTTGGTATTTATCCCATCCCAAACAGTAGAAGCAAAAAAAAATCACCCAACAATCGACCCGCCGCGAAACAGAGAACATCGACGATCAATCTGTCCATCAAGAATGGGTTTCTTATCACCTTACATCTGTCCATCAAGAATGGGTTGCTTATCACCTTACATCGACGATCAGGAATTTGATTACAACTAAAATTAAATGCGTTAGGGAGCATGTTTTTTGTCTGATGGTATGGTATGCATGCATATCTGATCCATTTTGTTTTATTCAATGTTGGTTGTAGAATGCTATATATAGCAAATTGTCCATAAATGTGTTAAGCGCATTGGAACATGATTAGTGAAGACCATAAGGAAGCAATGTGTGGTTTCCGCGCATCTTCTATTGTCCTCTGCTGCTGGTTCTGTTCTGAACTTTAATTTTCGTTTATATCATTATGCCATAATAAGATTTAGATGGTGTTGATCAACTCCGTCGTAGCATTTAATATTGATGTGGCAGTGTTTATATCTAATTAGGACAGGACATTCTTATTTTATTTTCTATGGTTAGTATTGGTTATTAAAATAAATAAATGTGGTATGGTAGTTTAGTTTCATCTTTAAAAAAATTCCAGGAGCAGAACCGGGCCAAGCAGAACGAGCAGAACGACCAGGACGAAAATAAGCACCAGTGTAAGTACCTGGACGCCAAGCTCATTTACCTCGACGCCGATCTCCTGTGCATTCGCCGCCAAGAAGAGGAAAACTGAGTCGATGCTGTGGGGAGGCCGATCTCCTGTGCATTCGCCGCCCAGACAAGAAATGAAGTTGCGGTGTGGTGATATAAGAAGGAATGGAGGACGCCCATAGGAGCCAGCACCTGCAGACACTTACAGCACTTCATGAAGACACGTACAGCACTTCATGAAGAACAGCTGCCAACAGCTGCGAACCATCAAACAAAATACCCCATAAGCCATACATTTTCTTAACATTAAATGTTTACCGATTAATGCTAATGCTAACATAGCATTACTTGATCAAGCGTTCGAATTGCTTTAATTAGCCCATTGTTTCGTAACTTTTTCCTAACTTTTGAGCCTCCATACCTCGTTTGGAGGCCAAATAAGATGAAAATAATTCTGATTGGTTAAAAGCTAAAGAAAATATAAAATATTGTATGGCATGCGAAGAAACTTTGGTCTAAGTTCAAATAAATTCTTGGTTTTCGTGTCAGACTAATAGCCACCGACAAAAACTGATTACTATAGTCCCTGCCAGCCCGGAGGGCAGGGACTAAAAATGGAAAAAACAACATGAATAGCCAAATTTAATATTGTTAAGTATATGGTCTGTTATCTTAGTGCAAGAGCATCACTATGTTGCCACTTGTTACCAGCTACGATTTGTTACAAGATTACATTCACCGCTAGTCAGGCTCACACTTTCTTTTCTTGTAAAGGATATGTAACCTTAAGTATTATCAATCCACACATAGAATGAGATAGTTGGAGAATTTTTGATATTACAGGCACAACATCCATCTTATCTTTTTATTGTGCCAACTTTTTATTTTTCTCTATAAATAATTGTAAGTGAAACAACTACAAAAACAAAAACATTAGCCCACTAACCCTTTTGAGATGACTTTTATTTTATGACCTGCCTTTGAACATGAGACAAAGTTGCCCGAAGTCAAAGGATGCTAGTGATGCTTTTTGTGAAGCTTGGGAAACGTTGTCAAAATAAAATAACTTCAATGTACTATATAGTATTGTAAGTTTCATTGAATTGTCCAAGTTGCATTATGCAATACAATCGTAAGAAGTGAATGTTTTTATGGTTTTCTAGTGTGCTATCCCAAAAACAAAATTAAAAAATAGCCTTTTACCTAAATAAAAAATAAAAAATGTAATAAATAAGAAATGTAATGTCATTTACATAGAGGATTTAAAAATGAATTAATTTATTTTTATTATAAAAATCATAAAATTAATATAAATTAATTTTATTAAAATCAGAAAATCCTTTTATATTTCAAATTTTCTTTTTAAAATAATTAAAATTTTAATGATGTTTTCCATTTAACATCAATTTTCATAACTAGTATAATGTCATTAAGAATTTAAGTCCTTGGTTGTATGAGGGGAATGTGTAATTCATTGAATTGGCACTTATGTATTTTAGGTTATTGTAATTGGTTTGAATTGTAACTTTAAGTTATGTATTTTACACAATCCAAGTACTCAAAATTTTTTCAAAGCATTGAATGTATTTATGTGTTAAAAAATGAAATTTAAATAACAAATACATAAAATAGATTTAAATAATGAAAAATTATACATGGTGTGTGTATAGAGAACTAGGATAGATCATCTTAACGATGGATCTATGAGGAGCTGAAATGCATCAAACACATTTCAAATCTCTAGAGGTGTAAATCTCTTTTCAAATTCTATATTCTATTTTTTCTTTTACACCTCAAAAGACTGAATCTCTACACATTTGCAATTAGAATAGATCTATATTATAAGATAAATCTATACTAATTTCCTTTAAAGTACATATCTAGCCATGAAAATATTTCGAAATTGATCTTCTAACTAGATCTTGAAGTTGGCATTCAGAGCATTCGGGTGGTTGGTTGAATGGAGAGTTGAACGGATTATCGTTCAGCCGTGTGGGCGTTCAGTTGAATGTGCCATGGGTGAACGAGTCGGCATTTGGTAGATGAAACGGGCAGGCATTGCAATGACTCGGGTAGGCGAGTCGGGCGCCTGCGTAAACGTGAATGGTGTGTGGTAAGGCGAGTTGGTCGGGCAAGGTGACACGAGGTTGGCAGTGCGGTGAGCTGAATGCTGGGTTGTTCGGTGTGTTGGAACACTATTGTCACGCCCCCAAGCCTACGGTGGTCTTCCAACCATGCCGGCGAGGTGTGGCACCATCCCACACTTTCTTTTTAACAATACTAATGTGTGCGGACTACGCCTAATTCACAACCGATAACTAGTTTGTATTTCGCAACCAAATAAAATGCATTAAACATTTATATCAATGAGTGATTTTGAATAATTGTTTAAGACAGATTATATAACTGATGTATGCATCATATCTTCAAATAAAATTAATGTTTTCCATATGTTGTTAAATGAGAAGTTATGAAGCATTTTTATGTTGTTGGATTATGTCTTAAGTAAGATAAATTTTATTGTTTAAATATCTACAATGCAATCTCAAATTAGAGATATAATGTCTGTTTTATTCAGTATACAAATAAAGAGTTTTGATTTCATTGAGTGATATACTTTGTTCATAATGTCATGGTTTTTTAATTTTATAGTTGAAAAAATTTCAATTTCTTTTGTATCTAGCATGATGTGGTTGAAAACATGTTAAATTTATACTTAGGAAAGAAAAATGATATTCTACCAGAAACAATAATGTGTTTTTCCTTAAAAATTAACTTTGTTTGAGACATAAAAAATTGGTTTTATTAGCATTTTTTAAAAAGTTTTAAAATTGACCCTACAAAAAAAAACGTTATTCCAGTAGCATCACTTTTGTTTTGAAGCTATATTTTTCACGAAAATTTTGTAGTCACCGCCATTTTTAAAACACGTTCAAAATTGGCACCTAAAAAAAAAACATCGTTCCAGTATACACACTTTTCGTTTTTAGCACTGTTTTTGATGTTTTTTTGGGGTTTTTGGGCTAGAGTTCCCATTTTGAGTTTATAGTTCTCGTTTCAAAGTTTACATTGTTTTCCCTTTAAAGATAGTAGGTCAACCAGTGACGACATATTTAAATGTGCTTCCCCTTCTCTCATATGATGTACTGATTGGTATGGACAGGTTAGAAAAAAATTGGTCCATAATTAATTGTAAAACTAAGACTATTTGTTATAAAGATGAGCTTGGAACAAAGCAAGAGATGTAAGGAATTAAGCAGCCAATGTAGATTCAACCCATAACCGCCTCTCAGTTAGCAAAATGCATTAGCAAAGGATGTTAGATATATGCCATCCAAGTGGGTTATGCCAACTCGGAAAATAAAACAGCCACATTGGAAAACATTCCTGTGATACAAGAATATGTGGATGTGTTTCGAGAAGAGATTCCCTGATTTCCACCCAAGAGAGACATAGATTTTACCATCGAATTGATGTTAGGAGTAGTCCTAGTGTCCCGAGATTATCACCAAGTGAATAAATTGACGATCAAAAATAAGTATCCTCTACCCGTATTGATGAAATGTTTGATCAAGTAAAAGGAGAAACAATATTGTGAAAGATTGATTTGTGATTAGGGTATCACCAATTCACGATTAAAGAGGAAGACATAGCTAAAACAACTTTTAGAACATGATATGGTCATTATGAGTTTGTGGTGTTACCCTTTGGATTAACCAACGCCCCAGCAACCTTTATGTCTCTAATCAGCAACATATTCCATTAGTATTTGGATATGTTTGTGCTAATTTGTATTGATGATATACTGATATATTCTCGAACTATGGAGGAGCACTAGGAGCACCTCACACTAGTATTGCAAACCCTTCGAGAACACCAATTATATGCTAAGTTCAGCAAATGTGATTTCTTTAAGGAACAAATACAATATTTGGGGCATATAATCGCTAAAGAAGGGATAGTATTGGATCCCGAAAAGATAAGGACCATAATGGAATGGCCAGTACCAAAGGCTATGGCACATATTAGATCCTTCATGGGGCTAGCAGGTTATTACAAAGGGTTTGTAGAAGGATTTTCAAGAGTAGCTTATCCAATCACTTCCTTACATAAAAAGGGAAGAACCTTTAGTTGGACCCTTGAATGTCAAAAAATTTTCGAACAACTTAAACATCTGCTCACCACCGCACCCATTCTAAGCATAGTCGATCCTAGTAAAGATTATGTGGCGTGCACGGACGCAAGTAAGGAAGGGGTAAGAGGTGTGTTAACGCAAGAAGGGAAAGTAATAGCTTACGAGTCAAGAAAATTGAAAGAGCATGAGTAGAAATATTCCACTTATGATCTAGAGTTGGCAACCATCTTTCACGCTTTAAAAATGTGGTGACATTATCTTATGGGAAGAAAATTTCTATTATTGACAAATCACCACAGTTTGACCAATTATTTTAGCCAGCCCACCTTAAATGCTAGGCAAGCATGGTGGGTGGATTCCTTAAGTGGTTTTGATTTTGAGATCAAGCATTTGAAAGGGAAATAGAACTGGGTCATAGACACTTTAAATCAGAAATTTCAATGTCTATATGTGATTTCTTGCAGTGAAGGGAAAAGCCCCTTCGAAGAAATGATTAGAAAGGAAACAGAACAAGATACCACATATCAGAAAATAAAACAACAAGTTCAATACCCAACCAACAAAGAAAAATATCCAGGCTATGCTTTGGATGCTGCTGGAGTGTTGTATTACAAGAAAAGGTTGTATGTGCCTAATCAGAACAACATTAAAAACTTGATTTTGGATGAATATCATAAGAGTCATTATGTTGGATACCCAGGATATCACAAAATGATCATTGCACTTCGAAAAGAATATTATTGGTTGGGTATGAAGAAAAATTTGGCTGGATACTTGGCACATTGTTTGGAGTGCCGACAAATTAAAGTAGAACACCAACACCTTGCGGGGTTATTACAACCACTACCCATTCCAGAATGGAAGTGGGAACCGTCTCTATACACTTCATAGTGGGTTTGCCTAAGTCAAAGAAAAATAACGACTCCATCATGGTGGTCGTGGACAAGTTAAGTAAGTCAACACAGTTTATACCTATGCAATCTACTTACAGAGCTATGCAGATCGCCCATCTTTTCATGTGGAATATATTTAATCTGCATGGGTTACCAAAAACAATAATCTCGGACCGTGATGTAAAATTTACATCGGTCTTTTGGAAAACATTGTTTGAAGAATTAGGGACTCAGCTAAACTTCAGTACAACTTATCACACTCAAATTGACGGACAAACTGAACGAGTGAACCAGGTGGTGGAAGACATGTTAAGAGCATATGTAATGCAGCAACCAACCATGTGGGAAGACTATCTGCACTTGCTCTAGTTCACATACAATAATTCCTATCATACATCATTGCAAATGATCCCATTTGAAGTATTATATGGGCAGAAGTGTCACACACCCTCAAGCTGGGGTGGATCGAAGACAGATTGATGTTAGGTCCCGAAATGTTTAAGGAAATGGAGGAAATGGTTAAGAAGGTACGGTCCAATCTAAACGCAGCTTAGGATAGGCAAAAGGACTTTGTTGATCGGTAAAGGAAGTTCAAGGAGTATAAAGTCGGTGACCATGTGTATGTGATAATTAGAGAAAAAAGAGCATGTTAAAATGGAGCAGGCGTGCTAAGTTGGCACCCCGATTTTGTGGACCTTTTCAAGTCTTAGCAAGAATTGGGCTGGTAGCATACGAGCTCGCTCTGCTGAGTCATATATGAGTCCACAACCTTTTTCATGTTTTTATGTTAAAAAAATATGTTTATGATCCTAAGCATGTAATGAGCTCGCAAGATATATTGGTAAGGAATAGATTCGATAGATCAATCGAAATGAGTTTTTTTTTAAATAAAAAATGATTTAAGATGTTGCATGTTTCAGGTCAAGCCATAAGGATAAATATTGGTCGAGCCGTTGAACATCCTCGACCGGAGAGAAGTAATGCTGTGGAAACAAGCTATTACCTAATTTAAAGTGCAATGGCAGCACTTTGGACCTAATGAGGCCACTTGGGAAGATGAAGAACTCATGAAAAGAGCTTATCCAAGGTTGTTCATGGCCAAAAGACATCAGGACGATGTCCAATTTCAGGAGGGGGAGATGTAATGCCCTGGAAAAAAATGTAAATATTTGGTTTACTGTGGTAAATATAAACTGAACCTGATATTATTATCTGTTTTAAATTTAATAGTATTTTTTTATTGTGAGAGATAAGAAATGTTTCTTTTAAAAGTTGGTAACTTCTCAAGAAGGAAGTTTTCCTCTTGGGGAAAAGACAGTTGCTAGGAGTGCAACCCTAACTACCTCCTCTAACTAGAAAAGTTTCCAGAGAACATGATAGGAGGGGAGGAAAATCTGCGCTGTAGGGACAGGGAAAAAAAGAGAAGGGAGGCTATGTGTCGTGATGATTAGATAGCATTGCATGTTATGAAAGTAATTTGTGGAAGAGAGTTGTCTAGCAAGTAAGAAAGGGTGGAGATTCTGGTCCTGAAAGATGAATCTCATGGTCGGGCGGTTGAAAGGGAGCAAAAGTCCCAGGTTCGGGTGAACCTTCAAGAAGATCTTTACCAACTAGAGAACTAGGTACGTAAAGAAACCTTTGAGGGAAAAATTGTTGTGTGAACTTTATCATGTATCATATTTCTGTTAAAAGAGGTGCCGAAGGCTTTCTCTATAGTGAATAGTAGAGGAATTTGAGAGGAGAGATGGGATTCGTCTTCTGTATAACTTTACAAATGTATGATTTAGTAGTTTATGAAGAGGTTTATTCTTATTTATGAACTGGAAATAACGGTAAGAGAAGTCTCTAGAAAAACTATCCATAAATTAATTGCAAAAAGTTCAAAAAAATATAGCGGACTTAGATTTAGCAAAATACTATCCTTGTAGAAGACAATAATCCATATAGTAATTAACAGGAATGACCGTATAAGAGCTCTTTGCTTAATTATGCCAAAACAAAAAGAAATGCAGGAAAAATTTAAAGGGTAGATTCAAACCCTCAGAGCACAACGAGCAGAGAGATAATTATGAAAGTATTTAAAGAATATGCAGAGAGGTAAAATAGTTTCCGCATGCATAACGAATCCAAATCCAAAACCGTTTCTTTCCCTACATGTCTGTAGCTATATTAATATATGACATCAGCACAAAACATGTAGCTACAATTAACATTTGATAGCTGGGAAAATCATGCAGTTATACTAACGTATGACAGTAGAACAAATCTTGTAGCTATATAAACATGCAAAAGCAAAGCCTTCATGATAAAGTTAGAGAACAACGTAACTAGAGCTCTGAGGAGCGTAATAAATCATAATAAAAAATGTGAATGTTGTACACTCAAAAAGGTTAGCAGTACCATAGGGTTAGATTTGAAAGAAAATACCAAAATTCATCAAGACTTGCTAAACTTAAACCATCATTAACCGTGCTGGAGATTGCGTACCTAGAATCTCAAAAAACACGTAGAACATACATAATAGCATTCCATGGAATCAAAAATTGAGCATTTAAATACACAGTAAAACCCATAGGAATTTTTATAACTCAAGGAACCCTGAAAGGGTTAGAACATTAAAGAATAAGGAGAAGCTGCAATGCTCGGGAAAATTTGGCATGCATTTTAAAACTTAACATATACTCAGGTCTCAAGGACCCTAACATAAAACTAGAAAAAATATACGAAATTGTGCTCAGCAAAAGGATAAACTAGAGTAAGATACAATGGGATTCAATCGAGGATTTATATCTAGAACTGTTCTTTTTTTTAAGTGAATGAAATATACAGCGTATCAACAAATTAAAGAGCAAGCCCGAGGGCATATCAAATCTGACAATGCACCAAGATAACCAAGGCTACGGTTCTGAGAGATAATTCCGAGAAACAAATTCCATTAACCCTAAAAAGAGTAGAGTAAACCGAGAATGGTGTATAGAATTCACCACCAATCTGATACAATAATAAAATAGGAGTGATAAAGACTTGGGGCTAGAGGGCCTTTAAAAATAAATTGGAAGAACCCCTTCCTTTCAACAACCCAGAATGGGCAACATTAAATAGATCTAGAAGTCGAAAACCTTCACGAGAAGAATTCCATGAAACTTACCCATTAGCTAGTGCAGAAGAGGTAGAACCTGGGAAGTGATTTTTGGAGGGCGGCAACATGACCCCTTAACCAAAAACAAAGGGAACCAAAGAAAGCTATTAGTGATTTGGACAGAAAACATAAAGATAACCTCAAAAGAGAAAAGATCAAAGAATTTAATAACTTGCATGGATAAACTCTGACCAGAAGATGACTGCCTCAAAATAACCAGGTTGATTACAGTACAAAGCGCGGTGATTTCTGTAGACCATCTCGATTCATTCAGCGTGAAGGAGTTCTGGACGATTCGGTGCCAAGGAGAAGAGATGGAGCTGAAACAAATCTTGAGCAAATGGTTTGGGAGACTCCATGCTACTGGATAAGCAAGGGAGGAGCACATCAAGCCACCACAGCCACTAATTAATTTTTTCCCATATATGCAGAAAAGGCTGACCAAAATATATTCTGAGGGAGAAACATTTATGATATTTCAGGGTTAGTTGCTCTTAACTAGTTTTCCCGTGGAATGATTATTGTATATTATGTAATTAGTTTTATATTTTGTTTTTAACAGTAAGGTTATTGAGACACAGTTGCCTTCTACATAATTGTCTTTTCATTGTAGATTTTATTCAACCTATCTACAGTGGTATCAGAAGGCCAATGAAGAATTAAACTCCCCGAGTTATTGAGTACGTGGAAGGGCCGAGACTGGAAGGCTGAGTGGGCGTTGTTTCAAGTTATAAAGCACTACTTTTGGACGATACGATCCATATCCAAGTTGTTATAATTCTCTCCTAAGATTAACAAACCCCATATGTTCCATTTTTACTAATTTTAAAATACCTAAATTCATCCGAATCCCTGCTAATAATTTATTTTGTTGTTAAATTTTGTTCACATAAATTTTTAGCCAAACGTCACAATTTAGTTCAGAAAGTAATTGAAATTTCAGTAAAATTGTTTTAGAAATTTGAAATTAAAAAACCCAAATTATAGCCCTAAAGCTTCAAAATTTTAAATATTTCAAAAAAATTTTAAATTTTTAATAATGTTGAATTCATTTTCACCTTTAAAAAAAACTACTAATATTTAATATTTTTACCAAATTCCAAAAAAATTAACTATCCCATAAAATTGGTAACCTGGATAGGTAGCGTCCTTTTTTCCCATCAAATTACAACCAAACCCCTGTGTACTTTATTTTGTAATTTCATTCAATTTGTTGATTCAAAGTTCGCCGGGATGATTGGACTGCTAGAGTTGGGCTTCACTGCAATTTTTGAAAATTTGCAAAGAATTTTTTAAAGTGAATTTAAAAATCTTGACAGTGGTAGCACAGATTTCTACAAATTTCATTTATATCAAATCATTCTTAAAATGTTCCAAGTTATCTAAAAAAACATTCTTAAAATCTTCACAGTTACAAATTTTAATTATATCAAATCACTCTTACATTATTTTAAGCAAAATTATATAATAGTTAAACTACTCCGTTTGAAAAATAGTCATCCTAGTCTCTTTAAAGGAGGAAACATTCGAAGGGTCTTTACGTGTGAATTAAATATTGTATATCAAATATAGAAATAGATGTAAGGCTCTTCACCTAAAACCAAATTCAAACACTGATTTAAATATTCTGTCGTGGCTATCAATCATGTATACGAATTACAATTCTTCCTCCAACAGATGCTCGATCCAATGGTACTTTAAGTCAATGTGCCTGGTTTTTGAATGAAATGCTAGGTTTTTTGACAAGTGAATGACACTTTGACTATCACAATATAACACATACTTGCCCTGCTTTATTTCTATCTCTCCTAGTAATTGCTTCATTCACAACATCTCTTTACAAGCTTATGTTGCTACTATGTACTTTGCTTCTATTGTAGAGAGAGCTACTATTCTTTGTATCCTAGTCACCCAATGGACTTTTTGGTATTCATATCTCCAGCCACATCCACATCTATAAATCCTTCAAGCACATACTCATCATGACCAAAAAATAAACAATAATGACTAATACCCTTGAGATACCTCACACAGTCTCATCATGACCAAAACATAAATAATAATGACTAGTACCCTTGAGATACCTCTCAAAATCCATTTTACTGCTTGCCAATGTTTTTTTTCTGGATTGGCAAGGAACCTGCTCACTACTCCCACTGAATATGCAATGTCTGGTCATGTGCATACCATGGCATACATCAAACTGCCAACTGCTGAAGCATAAGGAATCTTGCTCATCTCTTCTTTCCCCTTGTCATTACTAGGACATAATTCAGTACTTAGCTTGAAGTGGGCTGCAAGGGGTGTACCAACTAGTTTGGCATTTTTCATATTAAACATGTTAAGCAACTTCTTAATATATTTTCCTTGTGACAGCCACAACCTTTTGTTTTTCCTTTCACGGATAATCCGCATGCCCAATATCTGTTGTGCTGGTCTCAAATCCTTCATTGCAAATTTGCTACCGAAATCTTTCTTCAACCTATTGATCTTATTCTTATCATACCCAACAATCAACATGTCATCCACATATAACAGTAATATGATATACTTTCCTTGATCATACCTCTTGATATAAACACAATGGTCAGCTTCCAACCTCTGAAAACCATGTTCCTACATGAGTGAATCAAATTTCTTGTATCATTGTTGAGGTGACTGTTTCAACCCATAGAGACTCTTCTTCAACCTACAAACAAAGCCTTCTTTGCCTTTTTCTATGAAGCCTTCTGGCTGCTCCATATAAATTTCTTTCTCCAATTCACCATGAAGGAATGCAGTTTTACATCTAACTCTTCACATTCTAGGTCTAAAATAGCAACTAGACCAAGAATGACTCTCATGGATAACATTTTAACAACAAGTGAGAAAATTTCAGTGAAGCCAATAGCTTCTTTTTGGGCAAAACCTTTCACCACAAGCCTTGTTTTATACCTTTCCTTCTTTTCGTCACCTTCATGCTTAATATTTTATACCCATTTGTTTTGTAGAGCCTTTCTACCTTTTGGGATGTTTACCAACTCCCAAGTTTTATTTTCTTGGAAAGAGTTCATTTCTTCTTCCATTGCTTTCTTCCATTCTTTACTGTGCTTGACTTTACAAGCCACTTGAAAACAATTAGGTTCACCTTCGTCAGTCAACAAAATATAGTTTGAAGGAGGATACCTTTGTGAAGGCTTATGAGGCCTAGAAAATCTACAAACTAACTGTGGTGGTGCATTATCAGGTTGAATCTCCTGTAAAGTTTCCTTCTTGGTGTTCATCATTTTCCACGTGTTGTTCTTCGTGCTCCTGAATTTGCAATTCATTTTCTTGTATTGGTGGTATGTTTTTCTGCTGCTCTTCAAACCTGTCAATAACCTTCTTGACCTCCAACTCACCTAGAGTCCCCTTGAACATTTCTGACTCATTAAATATAACATCCCTACTTCTAATAATTTTATGTTTGACTAGATTCCATATATGATAACCAAAATCTTCATCCACATATCACAAAAAAATGCATTTCATAGATTTATCATCTAGCATAGTTCTATTTTCTTTGGGAATATGTACAAATGCTTCACATCCAAATATTTTCAAGTGAGAATAATTCAAATTCTTACCAGTCCAAACTTCTTCAGGGATACTACCATCCAACGTTGTAGTTGGAGATCTCTTTATGAGGTAGCAAGTGAACCTGACTGTTTCAACCCAAGAATTCTTCTCCAAACTAGAATTGGACAACATACTTCGCACCTTTTCCATAATGGTGTGATTCATCCTTTCTGCAACACCATTCTATTGAGGAGTACGAGGCACAATCTTCTCATTCTTTATGCCAAACCTGTTACAAATTTCCTTAAATGCATTTGAGCAATATTCTCCACATGGGATTTTTGAAATATTCCAAACACTTCACTTTTACTTTTCATACGATATCAGAAAACCTTCCTAGATGCATCATCTATAAATGTTACAAAATATGATGTTCCTCCTAATGATTTGATGTTAACAGGCCCAAACACATCTAAATGTACTAATTCTAACACAATTTTCTTTCTGTCATGGCCACCTCTAAGGAATGAAACACTTCTTTGTCTACCATATATAAATTTTTACCAACAAGGATTTTTAAGCCCTTCTCGCTCATGTAACCCAAACCCTATGCCACAAATATGTTGAATTTCCTTCTTTCGTGACATCAACCAAATCTGATTTTCCTATCAATGTCTTCAATGTGTATAATGTTCCTGTCTTGGGTCCTTTGGCCACGACCAATGCACCTTTGCTAATTTTCCAACCTCCTTTTCCAAAGCTTGTCGAATAGCCTTCATCATCTAGCTGTCCCATAGATATTAAACTCATGCGCATTTCTGGTACATGTCTCACCTATTTCAACAATATATCTTGTCCATCTTTCATCTTGATCTAGACATCTCCCACTCCAACAATACTGCACAAATGATTATTCGCCAAATGAACTCTACCATAATCCCCGTGATTATATGAAACATAACTATCTTTGCATGGGGTTACATGGTGAGATGCCCCAGAGTCAGGGATCCAATCAAAGCTACTACTAGATTTATATACACATGCATCCTCTACTGAAACAGTAAACAACACATCACCATCTGTGTCTACAACAATAGTCTCACCTTCATTTTTGTTGGATGACTTGTGATTTGTATTAGATGGTTTTTGATCCTTTTCTCCTTTCTTCCAGAATCGATATTCTTTCTTCATTCGCCCGGTTTTCCCACAATGAAAGCAAATGATCCTTCCTCTCCTTGATTTTGATCAACCTCTTGATCTTGATCACCCTTGCCAGCCTATACCCATTCTCCTACCACGATCAGCTAGAGCTAGAGCCTCTCCTCCCTGGTTTTCCACAATTTAATTGCATCGTAGCTCCTCATTCATTAAAATGTTGCTGACATCATCAAACTTTAGGGTCCATGTAGTTGTTGAAGTGCTAAATTTTCCCACATATCTAGCATGCAGCACATTAGCAAAATAGCTCCAATTTAATCATCTAAAATGATTTTAATAGAGGCAAGTTGATTAGTAATAATATTAATGCATTCAAGTGCTTAGCAACTCAAGCACCCTCCTTCATATTGACATTATAAAGCTTCTTCACCAAGAACACTTTGTTTGATGTCGTGTTCTTCTCATATAGATCATGGAGCTTCTTCCATAATCCTTCAACCGTCTTTTCTTCGGACACATTGAATTAAAAATTCTTTGCTAAATATTGGCAAATTGTTGTAATGCCTTTCTATATAGCTTATTCCACTCTTCATTTATCATCGATCAGGGTTTCTTTGTTGTGTCCTCAATCAGCAAATACTGATCCCTCAAAATCAGTATATCCTCCATCTCTCATTTCCACAAAGCAAAATTAGCCCCGCTCAACTTCTCCATATATGTAACTGTTGTCTCCATTTTCAATCAAATTCATGCCCCAAAACACAAAAACTCCACTTAAAACTAAAACTTTAATTATTACTCTTTAAAATTTAGTAATAATGACTTCCTCATTTTAAAAGACCCTTTTCAAAATTCCTACTCCCTTTCTTAAAATATACTTTTCAAAGTTCCAACATATAATTATTTATGTTTCATAATAAATATAAAAACATATATAATGTTTTAACCTTTTCACATTTCAGACATAGATATGTTGGTTTAAAAAAAAACTTCACGTATGCGTGCAAGCTGGTTGTGAAGAAAAACTTATGAACACCACATTCCAAACTCCACAGATCTCCACGTTTGAAACTCCAGCAACACATTTCAACATAGATCCACGACCGTGTTTTCCTTGCAGCAACTATCTTCTAGTTCGAACATTCCTCGGCTAATTCCTCGACATATCCCTTTACTGGACTATCTTCTTTGGAGGGATTTTTGATTTTTTGGATAGATCCGTCAATAGCTCCAGAGGTAACAGCGAACGTTTTAACGAATGTTGCCAGAGCAAGGCGATGGCACTAAGCAGCTTGTAGAGTGGATATTTGAACCTAGCTCTGATACCAGTTGTTAAATCAGACATACATAACACACACCAGATTTATACTTAGAGACTTAGATGGCAATATTAGAGAATAATTAATAGAGACAGACAAATAGATAACTAACAAGGTTACTCAGTCAGAAAACCCGAAATAGATCAAAAAATCACCGCAAAACAGAAATCACCTTGCGTTGCATAACATGCTTAAGCCTTGGTGTGCTTTCCTTGGCTAGAAAAATTACAAATTTATAGAGGCAAAAAAAGGATCTAGAATCCTGTATGTGATTCAGATGGAGATCTGGAATGATCTTGAAACTAATGGCGGTGTAGAAAGATCTAGAATCCTGGACATCTAGAAAGATATAATCTAAAAGGATCTAGAATCCTGTGTGAATTTAGTTTCACACTTAACATATCAATCATGTAAACGAATTGTAACTCTACTTATATTTAGTGTAAATGTTTTTTTCTTTAACTTGGATGATTTTTGTTTTCCTGTACATGGTCAAGTTTTGAAATTTTGTTGCTACGTGACGTTATGTTGTTTTATTATCTCAAAGATGAAGTTCATTTAGTCCTTGAGTTTTTTTTCCATAAACTTTGGATGAAATTATTATTTTTTCCCAAACATATTTTTATTAAAAATGATTTTTAATAAAAATTATTCATATTTGGTTATATAAAAATAAGTTTAGTAATAGAATTAACTAATTAGATTAAACATAATATAATATATTGTGAGTTATTTTAATGAGGGTAATCAAAATATTTTTATATGAATTTAAAAATAATAAAGTATTTTGATTTAAATTAGATTTATTTAGGTTCATATGAATTAAAAATGATTATTTTTGGTAAATTAATAAATATTTAGATTACAGTTCGTGGGTTAGTATATTTTTAAATTAGATTAAAAATAATTATATGAAACAAATTAATTAATGAATTAATTGTCTCTTCTCCCAGTCAAATATTGTTGTTAACCTGTCCGTGTGGTCAAATTTAGTTGTTCTTGGTCAATTATAGCTATTTTTTTCTAACCGTTTGAATGATATCTCTCTATTTAATCTGTGGATCTGGTTCTTTATCTTGCCCAGATGATGAGCCACACTTGTTAGTTTGAAACACGTCGGTAAATGAATTTTGATGTGATTTTCACGAAAAACCTATCTCTCGTTCATTCATTCATTCACTTTTATTTCCTTTTCGGTTTAGTTACACATATTTGTGAGTTGTGCGAACCTCTCTCGGTGTTAAAGAAATATCACCATTGCACCCCATTGTGGCTTTGTTTTGTCCATCTTCTATTTGGCTTGTGACCACCATAATGGACCTGTTGGCTATTCAAAGTATTCTCATTTGCATTCCCAATTGAGATCAATATGGTAAGATTGTTGGTGTTTGGTGATTTTATACATGATGTTGATGGGAATTTATTCTTTCGATGGTTATTTTATATGTGATGTTGATGGGCATTTATTCTTTCAATGGTTATGTTATTTTATTCACTAGTTCCATTTTTCTTCTCGAAGGCACGAGTTTGGTCACAGCGGCTGCTTCAGGTAAAAGGGTTTCTTTACTACATATTTTCTTGTAAATTCATATCATCAATTTCTATTTCGGTCTACTCTTTTGTATTTTCTCAGCATGTAGAGTGGTAGACTCAACCATGGCTATGGTTCAACTAGTTTTTTTATTACTGACACCCTCCTTATGGTCATCTTACATGGTTTTCTATTTGGAACAGGAGTCCGTCTCATGGCGTCTACAGGTAAAGGGTTTTTTTGTTCCTTCCCTTAAATGCTGAAGTTAACTTCTTTATCTCTAGTGCAAGGGTTCACACTAACCATCCTTTTTTTTCCTTTTCTATGTTTGTGTTTGTTGCCAACCCTAGCACCACCTCCTTATCTCTATAGGTACAATATTCACATGATTTAATTAGTGGTTTAGCAGAACTGGCAGTGCCATGCATACTGCGTTTTTCATTGCAATTTTGCATCTAGCTAGTGGTTTGTAGCCAACCATTATGCTAAAGGCATTGTAATTTTTGTTAACTTATTCCCTACTCTGTAATTGACTAATTATACTAGATGGTCACTTTTTAAGGAAATCTACAGGCCCTTCTTGGGTGCTATTTGTAGTTTATGAATGGTTTTGTACACCATGTCCTTTTTTTCATTTTACTAAACATAACTTTGCCATACATATTCGCATTATCTCGCTGGGTTTCTATCTTTGGGTTCTAGTGACAGTGGTGCTTATGTTATCCTAACGAATTTAGTATAAATTATCAGTAAGGTTTGGCTGGACTTATTTCCATGTTGTTATATATTTATACATCTTTGGTTGCCTGTGACCATGTAGGAATATATTTCTTTTTGAATTTTCCCTTAAGGAAAAGAGATTCTAATAATGTTATTGTACCACCTAGAATTCTCAGTACCATGCAAAGCTAGAAATTTTTTGTGTATTTGTTTGAACTTTATGAATGGATAGGCAATTGTTTTGTTATACTATACTATGGTTGCATATACCTGTTCTATCTCTTTCCAATGTCTATTCTAAAAGTGAAGGGAAAATAGATGGAACTATTGAATGTTCTTCAAATTCTTATAGTTAACCACTTATAGCCATGCTGATATCATTTCCTTGAGTTTGTACTCTCTTTCACCACTAATGCCAACTCGTGGTCCTTATAAGTGGCCATGGATACAAAACTTCACAACCTTCACAACTTGAGAATTCACATATTGTTTACTATGCATGCATCTCTTCCAATTGTTTTATCTGTGATTAGCTTCAAAATAAATAATTCCTAGCTATAAACTAGTTTAAAATTTTTTTCCTATTGTTTTTTTAGAAACTAATATACGAAATCTTAGACATAGGTACCATTATGCTTTCTGTTATGAGTATAAATCTTAATTTACTAAGAATGTTGTAAAAGATGTATATATCAGTGCTATCTAACCTGATGTGCTCTGTACGGGTGCGTGCATGTGCTTCGATCCAATGTGCTCCGATCCGATGGTTGTTTCGCTCGTGGTTTCTTGTTCCAATGCTTCTATCTATAGTTGGGGTTGTAATTCTTGCCAAGCAACTGAAATGGCCAAAGTGGTAACAAATCCTGTCAAATAGGTCCGATGATACCTTGATCAGTGCATCTTCAAAATAGGATATAAAGGGAATATCAAAATGATTAATAAACTAAACTCTCCATTTATTAATCAGAGCATAGATCTACTTAATTTAGTTTTTTACTCTTGAGATCTTAGAATTTAGTCTACAATAGTTATGAACTAGAAATTCATACCATTTTCTCCACATCAAAGAATACTATTCTACTATCTCTAATGATTTTCTGAAGAAAAAAACCTATCTATTGTCATACCACCATATTCTTGTGTTTAAATGCATAATATCCCTAACTTAAAATAGCCTTCCAGTAATAGCTACAATGACGTTTTTTGGTTTTTCTTCCTTCACTTATTACCAAATATATTATAATTACTCATTATATTACTTCATCCTATGTTGCATTCCATCTTAGAAGTAGAAAATTGTTTTCCTCCATATAGTAGAACTATTTTTTCCATTTCACCCTGCAGTACATATTTCCTTTGCCAAGATATCAACAACCTATTGATTCTAGCAATAGGCATTTTGTGCCTTTTCCGTGTGGGATTTTTCTACAAGATGCATCCCACCGCTACTATATAAAGGTGGTTTTACTACAATATTTGAGACAAGTGTCTTAAATATTGTATTTAAGCCCCTGTCTAAAAAACTATTGTCTTAAATATTATTGTCTTAAAAATCATTGTCTTAAAGATTATTGTCTTAAAAAAATTTCTCTATAAAAACAATAAATAACACAAGCATTATTGTCTCTTATGAGACAATTTCGCTTTTGTCTCTCTAGAGACAACAATCTTGTTAGAGACAATATGTCTTTAATACTAGCTTTGTAATAATAACTTTTTTATTTGAAGATAACTTTTGTCTCTGTAGAGACAATATAAAACAATGAATCCAAAAATATTTCACCATTGAAATAAATTGATATAAAAAACATTTAATTAAAAATAAACTACAAAAGCATTGATTAATTCATGTTAGTGGAATCGAACTACCATCCTGCCTGTAAGGCAAATGGTCTTCCATTGAGCTAGCACACTTTAAAGAGTGATGTAAAGAGTTATGGAAATCATGAAAATTATGTTTATAGCAATTGATTAAAAAAAACAAAGTGTGACACATGATCTATAATATTTAAACCATGTGGATGGTCTCACTTTTTAAACCATTTGTATCGTGGTTGATACGTACCCATAGAAACCTTAGTATCTCCTGAATCGTCCATTGAATGTTGGTTATTATTTGTAGGTTAGTTTTTTGTGCAAAGAATAACTACCCTATTGTATATTGGTTGTAGTGAGATCGTATTTTTTTTTTTAGTTGTGACATTCATTTTATTTTTTAGTGTATGCTCTTGCTTTATATACATCGTTGTAAGATCTTTTGATGCTTTGGAGTACTTCACTGCTCCAGCATGTATCTTCAAAACAGTTTGTAGAGCATCCTGCAGAAGCAATCAACTTTAACTTTGTGGAAGTTACTCCTCTTATCAAATTGGAAGAAGAACACTCATGTTGCATGTTCTTGTGTAATTTGAAGCAAATTTCCTCTCATCTATTCTAGAATGCACTTGCACCTACTTTTGCCTTTCTATTATTTACATTATGTAGGAAATGTAGAAAATCTAAAGCCATTTCCACCGAAAGGGCGAGGACAAATATGGTTCAATATTGTACTCAATGGAATATTTGCATGTTGTTGAGAAAATAAAAATTAAAGAAGGAAATCCCTAAAAATTGAAGGAGGAAAACCGTCTTAAATGCAAAGCTTGAGCTCAAATCAATATATTTTCAAAGAAATATTTAGCTATTTCGAATTTTTCAAAAAGCCTAAATGTTCAACGAGGAAAGTGGTCACCGAAAATTAGATTTTACCGACAAAAAATCTTCTCATGGAAACAAAAAATAGAAATGGAACGAAAAACTAAAATCTATTTTTCGAGAAAAAGGGAAAAAACCTACTATTGGTTTTGAGGACCAAAACCCCCAAATTGCTGAAGGTGTCTAATCTGTAAGAATCTCTGTAAATAATTTTCTATGCATTTTTTTTATCATTTGTGCACATGGCATATAAGTGTGGATTTTAATGGTTAAAATTGCTTATGTCATGGAAAAGGCCAAGAAGATTTTGGAACTGTATGGCTACATAAGTTACTACATGAATTTCGACTTGTGTATATGACAATGTTTTAATTGACCTTTAAATTCATGATTTGGATCTGGTGTTATATTCTATTAATGTTACATTATTTTTTATAAATCTAGTGAGAATGGATTTATTTATTTTTATTTACAAATTACCAAATTTGCAAGTTAAGTTACTTATATATTTATATCTTATTGGATGTTGCATGCATGGACTAACATATCATTACCATGGAACTTTGTGTAGTTATAATAATAGATTATGTACATGAAGTGTGTGTGTGTGTGTATATATACATTGAATCTATAAAAAATTCTAGAATGCACTTGCAGCTACTTTTTCCTTTCTATTATTTACATTATGTAGGAAATGTAGAAAATCTAAAGTCATTTCCACCGAAAGGGCGAGGACAAATATGGTTCAATATTGTACTCAATGGAAGATTTGCATGTTGTTGAGAAAATAAAAATTAAAGAAGAAAAGCCCTAAAAATTGAAGGAGGAAAACCCTCTTAAATGCAAAGGTTGAGCTCAAATGAATATATTTTCAAAGAAATATTTAGCTATTTCAAAATTTTCAAAAGGCTAAATGTTCAACAAGGAAAGTGGTCATCGAAAATTAGTTTTTACCAACAAAAAATCTTCTCATGGAAACAAAAAATAGAAATGGAACGAAAAACTAAAATCTCTTTTTCGAGAAAAAGAGAAAAAACCTACAATTGGTTTTGAGGACCAAAACCCCCAAATTGGTGAAGATGTCTAATCTGTAAGAATCTTTGTAAATAATTGTCTATGCATTTTTTTATCATTTGTGCACATGGCATATAAGTGTGGATTTTAATGGTTAATATTGCTTATGTCGTTGAAAAGGCCAAGAAGATTCTGGAATTGTATGGCTACATAAGTTACTCAAGGATCTAAAGGAATACCCTTACCTTAGTGCTATTCCTACGATAATTTTGAAATAAGAAAAATGAATGCATAAACGAAAGCTAGTATTGTCCCATGATATTTTTAAAATTTCAAGCCTATATGATTAGCCCATGATTGTTTTCCAGGTAAAAGATTTGTACCGATGTATGGTTAAATGCATGTGTGTTTATGTTTTCAATACCATGTTAGGAATTTTCTTCTTCATAGAAATGGAGGCCAATCAATGTTAAAGAAGTTTTAGTGTTGCACAGAAATTGTCACAATATGAAGCCAACTCAAAGACAAAGAGGAAAAGACACAAAATTTCGGATCTGCTAATACTTGTGCTATTTTTACATGAGTTCACCAAACCAATTCTCTACAACTAATAGAATCATACTCCAATTGAAAATCACTTTTGTGATTCTATATCTATTTTTTTGTGACTTGGTATACTTGCTGTAATTTCAGATCAAATCGATGATCCTGGTTGAGCCATATAAGTGAATTTCTTTTCTCATTTGAAAGCCAAATAAAAAATCACAACTACATATACAGCCATGAGTGGAAATACAATTAGTCCAATAAATATAGAAACTACCTTAGGCATACTGCTATGGACCAACCATTTTCCAAATTTTGTACTGAAGTAGTAGGTGTTGATGCCCATGATACACCATCCCAATGACTAGGAAAGAACCCTAACCTCCGACATAGTAAAGAATATTTTCCATTTAGTAAAATGCAATTCAAAAATCACCAGATAGTTGAAGAAAAAGTTTTCAATTTAGGTAACAATAATACAGTCAATCATCATTACCTTACATTTCTAACACCGAGAAAAAAGGCTTTCTTCTCTAATCTGGTAGTAGAAACTTACTCCGATTGAATTCTTGTGAGGACCCATCTTTATCTCACTGCTCACCAACTTGAATAGTGGAATTAATGTAAATGGAAGTTTGAAATGATAAAATGATCTGTATGCAAGGAATACACATAGAATAAGCCTTTAATATAAAACATCTGAAGTATTTAGATGACAAATGTTTTCTAATTATGGTAAGTATGAGGTTTTTTCGATTGAATGAAATGTGTTTTTGACTGTATATACATGACTTAGAGAAATATTTTAAAATAACATTATCTGACTAGTAAAAAGTTCTTTGACATTTACATTTTCTAACTATTGAAATCAAAATCCATGGAAATTTTTAACTCGAATCCAAGGAAATAATTTTAAGCCCAGTCATGATTTTTTGTGATTTGAAATGTGTTATTGAGATGCCAATTTCGATGATCAAAGAGAATACTGACGAAATAATAATAAGTTGCACAGCACGATAAGAACCATAGAGAATAGAAACTGACAAGCTTGGGATGATCGAAATGGCCCAAGAGATAAGATTGCAGAGCGATGGCCTCATTTTCATATTGACAAAACCCTGCAACAAAAAACAACACACCACTCAAATTCTAGAAAATTCAGTATCATGTGAATATTATACAATTCTCGTTATCAAAATTCAAAATTCATCCGTTTTCAAGAGGGAAAAAAATGAGTTATTAATGCATTAATGAACCTGCATGATATACTTCGCAGCATACATCCATGTGATCGATGCACTCTGGCCAAATGCTAGTAGTGCGATGGCATAAATCTTGGAGCTCTAGTTACCTAGAACATGCTAAGGTGCATATAGTGCATTTCCAGTGTAAATTGATGTAGAAACTCCCATGCATTGGACTTTATCTCATACCAGAACCACAACATCTAGGCCTGATTCTAGATAAAGTTGTGTGAAGTCCACAATCTTCCACCTCTTTGTCAAAACTACAACATCTCCTATGACTGCATCAAAGTTCTGCGGGACTTTAGCTTTGAGTAGCTACACTATGTGGTATGCATATACTTATTTGCGTACTACATGATAAATTATCCAAGACAATGTCAGAATAGTTGTAAGGTCATCTAAGTAATCAAGCTAGGAAATATACTATATTACATGAAATACCATGAAAAAACTATTGGCATTATGATGCATATGTTGTCCTTGATGGCAAATCACATATATGACAGTTCACAGTGAAAAAATTTAAAATCAAAGGATTACAGATCAGACTCCATAAATTGAAGAAATATAGGTATACTCTAGTTCATTTTGTCTAAGTAGTGTGTACACGCAGGTCCATGGAACAAAAAGAGCGTATACGTATGCATTCACTCTCACAAGAGGAAAAGCGTGTACAGGTTGGAAAAACAAGGAAATTCAAGAGGAGATAATACCAGGTGTCAATACCATGGTATTAGCCCACAATATTGAGCAGAGTAATGACTATTTGATCCTGCCCAAGAATACCATGGGTCCTAAGTGGTTTTCGTCTGACCTGTTGAGAAAGGCCTAAAACTATACAAGGAGGAGAAGATTATAAGGCCAGGCTATGTAAGTGAAAGGGTTTCTAAGGAGTAGTTGTAGGGGCTATGATTATGAGATGACCTGAAATTTTTTGTGCACCTTAGATATAATGTTATACCAGGAGCATAAGAATTGAAATGACTTATCATTGCATGATCTGATGTTGATCGGGCTAGATCTGATTACTTAAGCATGTATTATTCTGTAAATGTTATGATCTGGGTATGACTAAAGTCTCGAATATTTGTTAATTTTTAAGTTAGTAATTTCATATCTATACTCTGGTTCACTTTGGTAAAGGTACGTATACACGTTGGTTCGGCACATCGAAGTAGCGTATGCATTATGAAATATGATGTTTGAAGTTGGAGTTGGTTTTGGTTGTTGATGCATATTTCTAGGTTATGCTTTGTGTTATGATGACTGTGTTCTGGTAACAGTGTTCTGATTGTTTAGATTGATTGAGTGTGATTTGATTCAATGATGATGGGTTTTCACCGATTGGTTTTATTGTAGTGGTGAATTATTTTGACCATCAATGTTGCTGATGGGTCCAGTATGAAAATTTGATGAAACGAGGCCTTCAGATAGTGGTGTTGTGTTCTAGGAGTATCTAGTCAGAAAAATTATGAAACATGGTCTTTGGAGGAAGAGAGAACATCATAGCCTTCTATAGGTCAGTGCCTACATTCTAGCAACTGGATCGGCTAGTACAATAGCTAGGAGTTTGGAGCTCCCTTCTAGTAGTTATTGGAAACTGAGTGAAGGTTGGAGGCTTTTGTAGGCCAGCATCAATGGACTAGTAAACGGATCAGATAGTACAAGTGTGAGGGTGTTGTAGCTCCCTTCCAATAGAATATGGAGAATGAGAGAAGGTTGTAGCCTTCTGTAGGTCGGTGCCTGCATACTGGCATGATCTGAACTAGGAAAAGATTGTAAACAGGTTTTTCTTATATTAAAACAAGACAACAGTAGGTGGTTTTTGTCCTGCTTTGTGTTTCCACCTTAAATCTTGGTGTTCATGTGTGTTTATTATGTGTGATGGTTTATGTTTTTATTACTTCACATGCTTACTATTTATATGAAGTACTAATGCATTGATTAAAAATCAACATATGATGAATTAACTGAATCATAAGTTTGATGGATATATACTAGTTCCTTTAAGGACAGTTACATGTACATGTGAGTTACCTTCATTGAAAAAGCATATATAAATTTGAGTATGAAATGAAAAGGTTATTTATTTGACTAATACTGATCCACCCCCCTTCTTAGTATTATTTCCAACAATTGGTATCAGAGCAGCTCCTTAAGAAGAAGCTTGATCACTTGAAGGGAGATCTTTCAAAACGAACAATCAGAAGGCATGGGATCTATCAGACCACTAATATTCAATGCGAACAGCTTGGTATATTGGAAAAAAAGAACTAGAGCTTATATTCAATCATTTGGAGCTGATATTTGGGAAATTGTGGAAAAAGGATATCAATATCCATCAGCAGTCCCCATTGATCTAGCAGAAAGGAAAACATATGAAATCAATGCCAAAGTTGTCAATGCCTTATTCGGAAGTCTATCAAAATCAGAATTTGTCAAATTTGTGAATCTCAACATAGCCAAGGAAATATGGGACAAAATCATTCAGAGCTACGAAGGAGACTCCCAGGTAAAACATGCTAAACTACAAACTCTCAGAATCCAGTATGAAACTCTTAAGATGCATAGTGATAAAAGTATTTCTAGTTATTTCTTGTGAGTAGATGGGATTGTAAATGATATGAGAAATATGGTGAAGATATAAAGGAAACTACTTTAATTGAGAAAATTTTAAGATCTTTGTCTTCTAAATTTGAGTCAAAAGTGTCCGCCATATAAGAAAAACAGGATCTTCAAAGTATCAGTGTGACTAAACTCCATGGAATTCTAACTGCCTTTGAAATGAGAGAAGGAAGGAGTTCCATCAGATATGAGAGAAGCTGATTTTTAAGCATTAGGAAAGGGAAAAGAAAAGGAAGAGCACAATGAATTAGTACACATTTTCAGAAGGAGAAGATGAGGTAAATTTTGTCAAGAAGCATCAATGGGGTTCTGAAATATTCAAAAGTAAGCTACCATTCAAATTATTTGCTTGTGGTAGAGTTGGTCATTACGCTGCTAAATTCCCTCCTGTCAAAGGAAAGATGTTTACAAAAGGTAATAGAAGTTATTATACTCATGATGATAATGATGGCTTGTCCAATAGTGATGAATATGATGAAGAAATTAAGCTACTCATGGCATATGAAAATTATGCCTTAGAAAAGAAAGATTTCCGTAAGGAAATCAATGAACTCAAAATCAGTTTGGCAATAAAGGATACAATCATAAACACAGTGACACGTCAACTCATTGAAGAGGAAAAGCACAATGAAGTGTTAGAATGTGAAGTAGTAAGTCTAAGAAAAGAACTTGAAAACACAAACACTCTTAATCTTAGATTTGGTAAAGGATCGGAAAATTTAGATCAGATCATCAAAGTTCAACATTTGCCTATTATAAAGACTGGTATTGGTTTTCATGAAGGTGTATCTAGCTCACAAGATGAGGTAAGGAACTCCAATGCAAAATCTGAAATTCTCAACAAGGAGTTAAAAGGTTTTTTCCATCAACAACCAAGTAAGTAAATAATTCAAAGAAAAACATTTCCACCTAACTATGGAAGGGATAATTGTTTCTTTTCTCTCACAAATAATGTTGAATTTTTTAAATGTCATAATTTTGGACATGTTGCAGCCAGATCTAGAAGTAGAATGGTTCAAGGACATCAAACAGAAATACCATTAGTTTCCAAGTACTTTAAGGGATATTGTTTTAATTGCAATATGTTTGGTCACAAAGCTATTCATTGCAATAGAACGAATATGAAACATATCAGATGCTATGTGTGTACCAAGTTTGGACATAGAGAAAAGGAATGTAGGAGCAAATTTCAACCACCATACCAAAAGGAGCACACATCATCAGATCCAAGGTATTGAAGAAGAAGTAATTGTTGTCAAAAAGATGTGGCATAGCTCAGTTTACTAACATAACAGACCCAAGGGGAGATGAAAGTGAAAAAATTCAATATTTTGATTCTCATATGCAATTAATATGAAGATAAGTAGCATATATACGTCAATTAGAAGCTGCACATTTGTGTATATGGTTTTTTTGAAGAAACATTAGTGGGAAATACTCGTAAAAGCGATCTAATATGGTTCAGTCAATTATCAATATCTATTATATTCTGATTGATGATGGTTATAGTCTACTGATGATATGTGGGGGTATTTTTGGCCCTCATAAGCTATTAATAAGTTGATGAATAATAGGTTGATGATGATGCCTTGATAATTCTTACTAATATTTGTAATGTTCAGATCTAATAATGAATAGTTGGCACAGGTTTATGGCGATCACATGCTTCTAATAATTCATTGTTTCCATTATGTTATAATATTTTGATATATGAAGATGTTTATATTGCTTGATCCACATAGATTTTTTTTATTCAGGTGACTCTTTTGATGATGGACATATACAGGTTGTTGATCTTGATGCTGCTAACAAATGCTGATGGTGCAAATCATATATGGTGTATGATATTTGTTGATGAATATCATGGTCTTGTTATAAATGTCATATATATCATTTGATGTAAAGGTCATGAAAAGACCCAATCTGTAACCCCACTATGCATGGGAAGGATGATGTAATAATTGTTATTTCAGTCATGTATAAACATTTGGTATATCTCCAATTGGTTGGGTGGATGAGTCAAATTTGGTGTATCCCCACTTGGTTGGGTGATTGATGTATGTATGAGCCATTGGTCTTAGGGATGTCATACTCAATTAGTTGAGTTATAGAGCCATGTCATTCTTTTGAAAAATACCTTTGCAAACTCTACATGTATTCAGGGGGGAGCCTGAACAGCATAATGAATATCAAAAAGGGAGAATATCTTGATCCACCCCTTTCCCTTGATGTCAAAAGGGGAAAGTATCTTGGTGTTTTGGTTGCCACGATGTCCAAAGGGCAAGATTGTTGGCATTATGATACAGATGTTGTCCTTGATGGAAACTCACATAGATGACAGTTCACAGTGAAACACATTAACATAAAAGGATTACAGATCAGGCTCCATAAATTGAAGAAAGAGAGGTATACAGTCGTTCATTTTGTCCAAGTACTATGTACACATAGGTCCATAGAACAAAAAGAGCACATAAGTATACATGCACTATGACAAGAGGAAAAGCGCATACAGGTTGGAAAAAAAAAGGAAATTAAAGAGGAGACAATACCAGGGGTCAATACCATGGTATTAGCCTACAATATTGAGCATAGTAATGACTATTTGATCCCACACAAGAATACCATGGGTCCTAAGTGGTTCTCTCTGAGGTATTGAGAAATGCCTAAAACTATATAAGGAGGAGAAGATCATAAGGGCAAGTTGTGCAAGTGAAATGGTTTCTGAGGAATACTTGTAGGGGCTATAATTATGAGATGACCTGAAATATTTTGTGCACCACGGATACAATGTTAGATCAGGATCATAAGAACTGAAATGACTTATCATTGCATGATCTGATGTTGATTGAGCTAGATCTAATTGCTTAAGCATGTTTTATTATGTAAATGTTATGATCCGGTTATGACTGAAGTCTAGAATAGTTGTGAAGTTTTAAGTTAGTAATTTCAAATCTATACGCTGGTTCACTTTCGTAAAAGCACACATACACACTGTTTAAACACATTGAAGTAGAGTATACATTATGAAATATGATTCTTGAAGTTGCAGTTGGTTCTGGTTGTTGATGTAGAGTTCTATGTTTTGCTTTGTTATCTGTTGGCAGTGTTCTGATTGTTCAGATTGATTGATTGTCTTTTGCTTCAGTGATGATGGGTTTTCAATGATTGGCTATATTGCAGTGGTGATTGATTTTGAACTTCAATCTTACTAATGGGTCTAGTATGAAAATTTGATGAAACGAGGCCTTCAGATTGTGGTTTTGTGTTCTAGGAGTATCCAGTCTGAAAATTTATGAAATGTGGTCCTTGTAGGAAGAGAGAATGTTGTAGCCTTCTATAGGTCGGTGCCTATGTACTAGTAAATGGATCGGATAGTACAAGATCCAGGTGGTTGTAGCTCCCTTCTAGTAGCTTTTGGAAAATGAGTGAAGGTTGGAGCCTTTTGCAAGTCAATCCCTACATACTAGTAAATGGATCGGCTAGTACAAGAGCTAGGGGGTTGTAGCTCCCTTCTAGTAGAAACTGGAGAACGAGAGAAGCTTGTAGCCTCCTACAACTGGTGCCTACGTACTGTTATGCATCTGCACTAGTACAATATTGTAAAGAGGTTTTCATTATATTAAAATAAGACATCAACAAGTGGCTTTTGTCCTGCATTGAGTTTCCACCTTAAATATTGTTGTTCATGTGTGTTGCTTATGTGTGATGGTTTATTCCGTTATTAATGCACATGGTTACTCTTTATATGAAGTATTGATGCACTGATTAAAGATCAACATATGATGAATTAATTGAATCATAAGTTTGCTGGATATACAATGGTTTCTTTAAAGGTAGTTGTGTGTACACACGAGTTATCTTCATTGAAGTAGCATATATAAATTTGAGTATGAAAGGAAAACCTGGTTGATTTTAATAATAATGATTCACCCCCCCAGTATTATTTCCAACAGAAACCCATTGGTAAAAGAAACCTTGATGTGAGTTTATGACAAAGCCAAAATTAATCTAACAATAGGCACAAAAATGAGCAACAATAATTATATTGAGCCTTATTGGAATGATAGGCATGATAAAATTAAAGATGCCCATTTCTAGTTGTCACAAACCTCATCCTTAATGAAAGCATTCATTTTCTAACCAATGGGACATAATAGCAAAACAAAACATCCAAGTTTCCGACACAACCATTCAAGTTTCATGTGTTTGAGGTAGTCACATAGACTTAGGGAAGATCAAAACCCCAAGATAGTTCCTTTCACGTTGTATTAGGCATATTATGCTTAGAAATTAATGTTGTAAAATACATATTACAATGAGAAACTAATATGGAAGAAATCAAAGCCACAGTAAGCACATTGACCACCAGATTAACCCAATTTGATATTAGAAATTGACTATTGTTATTTCTGAATTATATTTATTTTGCCATGTGCTTATTTGAAATCGTTTTAATGTATACACATAGTCCCAATGTATACAAGCTATATGCTGCTATATATGAATTGTTGATGGAAAAATGTCGTTCTTTTTTTTAATGCTAGATCCAAAACTGCCACTAGGGGTTCTGTGCAATTCTTGTAGCAGTTGCATGACAGTTCACTATTATTTGGATGCACGTTTTCCTAGGTTTTACCTCTATAGTGACAATCATTCAATGGGTGATGCTATGATTAAATGCAAGGCTTAAGTGAATGAATTTGTACTGATTAATGGCCTCTAGTGTCACTTTGGTGATGAGATTTGGTCTGCATGGAATGCCTTATCGTATGCCATAATTGTATGATTGTTCTATATATTAATGGGCTACTTAGTAGTTAGTCTATTGCCTTAGCGTGCCTGGACATACAAAACACATACCTTGTAGTTGGATGCCAAATTTTGTCCACATGGAGGGTGATTCTTTCTTATTAAATTAGTGTAGCAATTGAATTATTTTTTTATTTCCTGTGTCTCCATGAGGTTATTTAGCATTTCAATGCATAGAATCATGCATACATGTATAGTTTATCTTCACTTTGCATAACACCAACCTCTTTTAGTAATATGTCATGAAATCATGGAGTTCGTAAGAACACTAGAGGTATCATTAGCCATTAGGATGACATCCTAGTCTGCTTTAGGCACATCACTAGAGATCCATTAAATCTCATGAAGCTCACATCTTGTTTCTCTAATTCTAGTTCATAAGGACAAGATCCTCTAATGGGAAAGTTAATTTTCTTAATGATGATAACAGAGCTTCAAAAATTTTATTACAAATGTATTAATGTTGCTAGAAAATTTTCTTAACATATAAGCTAAAGCTACTTAAAGTATTAAATCCTAATTAACAAGATATAACCAGTGAGACCCAATGTTGACTAGAAGAGTGTACAATGGTCTTATATTCTACTACTTACTGAGGTCAATGAAAAATTGATAAAATATCTAGATCTCCTTATGAATAACAACACATATTGTGTTGTCGAATTGTGGGTGTATAAAAATATAAAATAAGATACAATATATGTTATCCTTTGTGAAACTTATTCTAGTACATGTCAAGAGGATTATGGATTTTGTCTAATAATAAATTAATGATCCATGCACCCATGGATGTGCATACTAATGATGTGTAATTATTGTTACAACATTATTTTTGTGCATATTTGATTACTTAAATCTTTCCTGACCTAGTTAATATTAAAACATTGTAACAAGTAATACGTATGATAGGTCTTATGGAATATCAATTGATTCTTTACAAACCATAATTTTAGACAGTACCCAAATCCATAGACCTTATAAGTTAATGTTTCAAGGATTTCATGGTGTCATTAATGCTATTAACCCTTCCATTAAAGTTCCCCCCCAACCTAATAGAGAAGCTTTGAAAGCAAATTGATACCTAATGTTTACCAAATGAATTAAAAATGATAAAACCTATGGTTTGACCCTAGGGTAACTAAACATCAGCTAATCATAACTACAATTTCTAGCCTAAATATTAGCCAGAGTCTTCAATCTGGAAGTTACTAAAATAATATTTTAAGCATTGTAAGCCAAGTAACAACATTTTATAATCTATGCCTGTACAAAATAATAAAAGCCCAGCTAAGAATCTTACCAGCTCAGCTCAGAATCTTACCAATGAATAAAAACCAATGAATGTCTCACCGTATTGAAGGCAAATGAGGTTCGTACATAATCACCTATGAATGGGAATCCATGTTAATAGAGGAATATGCATTGTGATACTCCAGTAACAATAAGAATAGTAGGAATAGACATTCAGTGGCAAGAAAGGGTTGAAACTGATGCAATACAAGATGAGATGCCTAATGCAGCAATTCAACATTGCTTCAACACTAACAAGCTTACAAACTCCTAGAGAGCACAGTTGTGGTGTTGAAAATGCTACCAATAAGTCATTAAATGAAAAAAAACCTAGAGACCCATTCTTTAACCTCCAAAGTTGTATAGGGATCAACCCTACCATTCGAAGGCATAGACAACATTCATGGTAGCTACATTCTTTCTCCTAGCATGATTTATGTAAGTAACAGTGTCCCTAATGACATTCTCAAGAAAAAGTTCAACACACCTCTCGTTTCTTCATATATGAGGTTGTTGATACGCTTGACACTGCCTCTCCTGGCAAGATGCCTAATGGTTGGCTTCGTAACTCCTTGAATGGTATCATGCAATACCTTCTCGGACCTCTTTGCACCTCCTTTTCCCAAACCCTTGCATCCCTTTCCATGGTCATACATCTTTCCCCCTTTAAATGTCCACAATGAAAATGCCTAGCGATTGAACCTCAATTGCCAATCCCTCTTCTCGTTAGCAATGTAAAGAAATATTTTCCCAAATCCTTCCCTCCCTTTCCACATCCATACATCTTTCCCCTTCAAATCTCCACAACGAAAGGCTTTAGGATCGAACCTCAATTCCCAATCACTCTACTCATTAGCCACGTAAAGTAAACTTTTCCCAAACCTTTGCCTCTGATGCCATGACTGGACATATTTTCCCTTCAAATCTCCACAAGGAAAAGGCCTCAGGATCGAACATTAATTTCCAAGCACTCTGCTCATTAGCCATGCAAAGTAGAATGAGCAAAGAAACAAATCTCCACAGCAAAAAGGCATCTAGATCGAACCTCAATTGTGAATCATTCTGCTCCTTAGTTGCACAAAGCAACTCACTTTGAAAAATGAGAAAAGAAAAATGAGGCAGGGATGTTTGATTAAAATAATATTAAAAATCATAAAATATAATTGGTAATGTTAAACTATGCCAACTTTGTTAAAGAAATGGTGAAACATAAATAATAAGTTAGTTAAATAAAAAATTGACTATCGGGATAAAGGGGATAGCAAGTGCTATATAATACGTATTAAATTAAGGAGTTTTTTTTAGTGCAATTTTTTGTACTTTCCAGTGCTAGAACCTTGTAGAGAAAATTGACGTGAAATCTTGATTTGTGTTATTTAAACTAGCTTTCTGACTGTTTATATGGATTCAACACCTCAAAACCCTTTAAGGCACTCTTATTGTCTATAGTTTACCTGTGATTTCAATGAATTCCTATCATATTTTAAAGAAATTAGACCAGAAAATATTTAGAAATGTCACACTAAAGACAACTCGTTAAAGTAATGTGTTGGGTCCCTATAATACTAGTGATTACCCCATTACTATTGTAGTTGTACCCCCTATTAATATTGTTGTGCCCCTATTACCCCCATATTATTATTACTGTGCCCCATAGAATCCCTCTATTGTTATTTTTGTGGCTTTATATTATTATTGTTAGGTCGACTGGGTTATATTGTGACTCCTTAGACTATATATAGAAAGGAGGTTTTGTCATTTGAATCATCAAAGAATTGTTAATTTATGTAATGTAAAGGAGGTTGCCCCCTTGAAGAAGTTGAATTTTAAGGCGTTCATCTATCTCTTCTATCTTTTTCTTGTGCTGGTTTCATAACATTTTGTATGAGAGCTTTGGATTCTAGGGTTTTGCTGCTCCAAACAGGTCATCATGTAATTTTCGCTATAACTTTTTTTCTGCAATGTTTCAGAAGCTAAAAACAAAACCCATTTTAGAAGACATCGTGATGAATCTCAGGTCTGAATTTTAGAGCTTTTTGTGCTATATTTGCAGAGATATGATCTGAGGTAGTTGGTCTTTTTGCAGACTCCTAAATTACATTCCAAACAGGTGACCTGGGGAAAATCATCATAAATATTTCTATGAGTATTGGATTGAAATTTCATAAGAAGGTGCCAAAAGAGTACGGACTTTGGTTTCTTTTATATTTTTTTCAGAGCCAAAGGTCGAAACAGTGACTCGTGGCATGTCGTACAAGTTCAGTCTACTGAACTAGTCTATAATCAGGTCACTGTGGTAGATTTCGCATAACTCTTCCTTGGAGAATCCAATTTTGATCAGACTGGTGGCATTGGAAAGAGGACACAGAGGGCTACCACAGGTTGCAATTTCATAACTGGATGATCTGAAAGTACAGAGATACATCAGAGGCAATATCCAGCTCCTACAAAGTGAAGAAAAGGTGTGTACATTCTTTTAAATTTTTGCTTAAGATTGGTTTGAAAATTTATTTTGAAGGAATTCAAAGGGCTAGTAGAGCATTTTTATCTGTAACTGATGCCTCGATTAAAGAAAATGTAAACACCTAGTAAGGAACCTGAAATCTCTAGCATGACTCATGAAGAAGAAGAAGAAATGCTATATGATATATCAAAATTACAAGAACAAGTGCAACAAGTATCACTTGCACAAAAAGTAACAGAATCTAAGATGGATGGTTTAAGGAAAGATGTAGAAGATAAGATGGATGGTTTAAATAAAGGTGTAGAAGCTAAGATGGATTGTTTAAACAAAGGCGTAGAAACTAATATGGCTGGCATGGAAGCTAAGATGAATGGCATGGACGCTAAAATTGATGGCATGGATGATAAGATGAAAGAATTGAAGATAAATATGAATAAGTTGCTACAAGAAATGGTCACTAATGGTGAAAAGGTACTAAATGAAACTCATGATGAGAACAAAAGAAATGTTAATCATGATTCCATAGACTCTAATGTTGGATCAAAGACCCACCATATTCCAAAAATCAATATGAGGAAGTTTGATGGCAAGGATCCCGCAACATGGATATTACAGATGGAGCATTTTTTCGATCTCAATAATGTGCAAAACACACAAAAGGTACGTATTGCAACTTTATATTTGGAACCAAATCAGTTTGTATGGTATCAATGGCTTTCTCTCGTAAACAATTCATCAATCACTTGGGAAATTTTTAAGGAAGAATTGACAACACATTATGAGGATACAAAAAGCAACACTTTTTTTAGCCAATTGATAAGTCTCAAACAAAAGGGTTCAATAATGGAGCACATTGAGGAGTTCAAAAATTGAACATAAGGGTAAAAGATATTCAAGAGGAGCATAGGATTGATGTGTTC
>APFE030571007.1:34970-46371 GCA_000404065.3 Pinus taeda
GATATCATCAAATCAGAATGAAGATTGAAGACATTCCAAAAACGGCATTTAGAACTCATGAGGGTCATTATGAATTTTTGGTCATGCCTTTTGGCCTTACCAATGCACCTTCAACATTTCAGGGTTTGATGAATTCAATTTTCAAACCATTCCTTAGAAAATTTGTGTTAGTATTTTTTGATGATATACTAATCTACAGCAAGTCTTGGAAGGATCATGTTGAACATGTTGACAAGGTGGTACAACTATTGGAGGAGAAACAATTATATGCAAAAAGATCCAAATGTTTCTTTGGAGTACAAGAGGTGGAATATCTAGGTCATATTGTATCTCATTAAGGAGTTAAGGTCCTAGCAAAATTAAAGCCATTAAGGAATGGAAAATCCCCACATCCATAAAGCATTTGTGAGGATTTCTTGGGTTGACATGGTATTATCGCAAGTTTGTTAAGAATTATGGGAGAATAACAGAACCTCTAACAACATTGTTGAATAAAGATGCATTTTCATGGACTCCAGAAGCAACAAAGGCCTTTGAACATCTTAAAGAGGCAATGTTCCAACCACCAGTCTTAGCTACACCGAACTTCACAAAAACCTTTATTGTGGAATGTGATGCTTAACGAAATGGAATTGGTGCTGTTTTAATGCAAGATGAAAGACCCATTGCTTTTGAAAGTTTTCCAATCAAGGGAAAGTTTTTACACAAAGCTATTTATGAGAAGGAAATGTTGGCAATACTCCATGCACTTAAGAAATGGTTACCCTACCTAATGGGAGGACACTTCAATGTAAAAACGGATCACGATAGTCTTAAATACTTTTTAGAACAAAGTTTATCCTCTGAAGAGCAACAAAAGTGGGTCACAAAGATGTTGGGTTATGACTTTGAAATCATATACAAAAAAGGAAAGCAAAATGTGGTGGCAGGCGCACTCTCAAGAAAGGATGAGGATGTGGAAGCATTGTTGTGTGCCATTTCTATTATCCAACCAGATTGGGTAAATGAAGCAAGGGAGGAATGGAAGAATGACGAGGAAGTGTGGGCACTTATTCGAAAGTTACAACAAGATTACAATACGTATGATACATTTAGTTGGCAAAATTATTCGTTATGGTACAAAGATCGCTTATACCTCTGTAAGAATTCCCAGCTAAAACGAAAGATTCTTATGGAATTGCACACTTCTCCCTTAGGAGGGCACTCAGGATTTTTTAAAAATTACCACAGGGTTAAGAAGGAATTTTTTTGGGATGGTCTTAAATCAGATATTCAAAAGTTTGTGGCGAAATGTTTGGTTTGCTAACAAAATAAAGTTGAAACAATTAAGACATCGGGTCTATTACAACCTTTATCCATTCCAAGCCAACGTTGGGAGGAGGTTTCTAAGGGAAAGAGTGTCATCATGGTGGTAATTGATAGGCTTATGAAGTATGCACACTTTTGTGCATTATCACATTCATTTAAAGCCAGTACAGTTTCTACTGCATTTATGGAAACAATTCAAAAACTACATGCAAACCCAAAGATTATTGTAAGTGACAAAGATCCCATTTTCACTGGAAATTTTTGGACAACATTATTTCCTTGTCTTGGCACTCAATTAGCTCATAGCTCATCTTATCATCCTCAATCTGATGGTCAAACTGATATAGTAAACAAATGTTTGGAAGGATATCTTCGTTGTTGTGTATCTGATAAACAGACACAATGGGTCAAATGGTTGCCTCTTGCTGAATGGTGGTATAACACTTCCTTCCATACAGCAACAAAAATGACCCCATTTATGGCACTTTATGGGCATCAACCACCATCCATCACACCATATTCAAGACAAAATTCTAAGGTTTAGGCAGTGGAACATCACATCGAACATCAAGAACAAGTCCTCCAACTCTTAAAGGATAACCTCGTGTTGGCATAGAATAGAATGAAACAATAGGCAGATCAACATCACAACAAAAGAAGTTTTGATGTAGGTGATTGGGTATTTCTACAGCTACAACATATAAGCAAATGTCCCTCAAGCAAGCTAAGAAGGATAATAAATTATCACCAAAGTATTATGGTCCGTACAAGGTGTTGCAAAATATTGGTACTATGGCGTACAAATTGGAGCTTCCTGTAGCTTCTCGATTGCACCCAATTTTCCATGTTTCATGTTTAAAGAAGGTTGTAGGAGACAAGCTCCTAGTTCAAACAATATTTCCAAAATTTGACGAGGAAGGAAAAATCATATTGGAACGGGAAGTAGTCACAAAAACAAGAACTCAACAACTACAAAATCGATCAATTTCAGAGTATCTTATCAAGTGGAAGAACTTATTTGCTAAAGATTCCACATGGGAGGATGAGAATTTTATACAGAAGTATCCAGAACTACTCAAGCATTGAGGACAACACTTTTTTGAAGGATAGGGGCATGTTGGGTCCCTATAATACTAGTGATTTCCCCATTACTATTGAAGTTTTACCCCTTATTAATATTGTTGTGCCCCTATTTCCCCCATATTGTTATTACTATGCCCCATAGAATCCCTCTATTGTTATTTTTGTGGCTTTATATTATTAATGTTATGTCAGCTCGGTTATGTTGTGACTCCTTAGACTCCTATATATAGAAAGGAGGTTTTTTCATTTGAATCATCAAAGAATTGTTCATTTATGTAATGTAAAGGAGGTTGCCCCCTCGAAGAGGTTGAATTTTAAGGTGCTCATCTATATTTTCTATCTTTTTATTGAGCTGGTTTCATAACATAATGATTGGTAACTTTACGATATTACTTTATATGGTGTGTAATACAGAGTATCATAGTATTGTTATGAGTTCGAGACTGCAATTGTATGGTATAGTGTTTTGAATTTAGATTGTTTGTGTGGTAAGGCTTCATGCTATATCATACTGCAATTAATAATGTTTAAGAAAATAAAAAATGCATTCCATAAGTTAGGGTCTAGGTTAATATGTGAATTGGAAAAGTCATCTTTGGTAAATGCCTAAATGTCAAAATATTGTTTAACTTTTGCAAGTGTTTGTCAGACATTCTATGAGAATACTAATTTCATTCACTTTAGAAATAATAAGAGTTGACTCCATGAAAGATAAACTTCTTGGTGGAGTCGGGGCAAGAGGGGAAAAAGATGGCTTTAAACAAACGCATCGTTTCAATCCTACAACCTTCGCATGGCCATGGTTAAGCCTCGTTTATTGTCTACAATAAGACAGACAAGCTATTGTTCTCCATCCATATCTACAGATCTAGTGGCAACAAAATATCTTGGGGGTTTGAGCACATCTTCCATAATAGAAGGCATCTATCAAACCCAACATCCTCTTACATGCCAGCTACATCACTATTAGAGGATGAGATGGATGAAGATCTTGTTGACTTTTCAGAGGACCCCTATGAATTTGCGTCCATTTAGAATTCTCCTCCACATTATTTGGCAGTTATGGCTCCACCGACAGCAAAAGACTTACCAGCTACTCTGGTCAACGGATCTAGGGTTTCCTCATTATCAGGTGGTCATTCATGTGTCTATAGGTACCTCGTTCCATTGCTACCCTAAATATCCCTTCCTCTCTTCAATATCATATTAACCTACTCCATCCCCTTCCTCGATCCACTCTCTAGAATCCTATCTTGACCCAGAACCTCCTATGGTATCCATTATTGGTTCGGGGCCCTATAGGGTTTTCTCCTCGGTGCCATTTGGACATTGCTCGCCACTCATTTTTCCTCCCCATCTTCCAAGAGTATTTCAACCTCCCTCCTCAGGCTGCTTCGATGGTGGCCCTATACCTCCGCCTGATAGCCCTACTGATGTTTCCATGGTTAGTATATCCTCGGATGCCCCATCCATTGAGATTGTTAACCCAAAACCTGGAACCCGCAAGCGTGGTGTGAGAAAATCCAAGTGTATTAAGTTCAACAATAAGGGGAGTCATCTAATTATAGGAGAGGATATGCCAGTGGCCGAAGTCATCAACACTGAAAATAGAGTACTGGTTAGTCAGGCTCGTGGTAGGAATTATTTCCCCCCTCTATTTGCGGAAATGGATCTCAAATATTTGGGGCCCAATATTGAAGGTATTACCATAATTTGTTACGATGTCGAAGGGTTGGTTCACTCTACAATTGCACATACTGGAACATATCGATGGTGTCCTCTCTAAATTTTTTTCATATTGAGTTGGTACCTGTGTTACTTAAAAGGTGGAGTCCACTATTTGATCCTGATTGAGAACAACTAGGTGCAAGTCACCTTTTAGTTAAGCTTGCAGGCTTGCCACTGCATCTATGGTGGAAGGAAATATTCAAGCAAATTTAAAATGTCCTAGGGACATACCTCGACCATGACAAATCCTTCATTGAGATAGGGAATATGGCATTCACTCGTATCCTAGTACACCTGGACACCCGTACAGGACTTGAGTAAAACTTGAAGATCTAGTGGAGGAACACCTCCAAATTGAAAATATTTGATTATAAAGGGGAACCATTCTGATGCAGGTGCTACCACAAATTTGGCCATCTCTATGAGGAGTGCCTTTTGCTCTCTAAGGAACATCCTCCTCTGGCATGTCTACATAATATTGGGAAGGTTGATCAATAATCTACAACAGGTTAGATATATAATATACAATATGTCAGATTAACTTCATATCCAATAAAATAAAACAAAATCTCCATTATTTAAAAAGAGAAAAAAATCAAGTTGTAACGTTAAACTATAGAATTTTTGTAATTTTTTTTAGTCAAACCCAATCTAATATGAGTTTGGCCAAAAACCTAGTGCAATATCTACTTCTTGTGGTAGAGATAATAAAAGTTTTATTATTAATTAATCAGCTTAAAAAAGTTTTCACCTCAAAATATTTGATCCCTCTAGGCTCTTGATAAATTTGGAGTTAAGATGAAGCTTGATTGGTGTAAGTATTAATTATAATTATAAATATTAATTTTATTTGTTTTATTTTTATTTTTATGTAATTTGATATGATAAAAATGTTTAAATAACATAAAATGGCATGACATTAAAATATTTATTTCCTACTGGGCTAGAGAGGTTTATGTATCTTTTCATTTGAGAAAAAGAATGTCACTTGACATAGTGGCTATATCTAATGATCAAGGCCTAGAGAGTGATAATATTGGCCTAAGGGCATCAATAAAAACAATAGAAGACCTCTCTAATGAAATAAAGTATGCTAGTATAAGGAGGAAAAGGGGACTTGAGGTCTATAGATAAATTTCTACTTCAAATTTGCAGTGGAATTTGCATGAAAGGATGCCCATGCTTCAACCAATGGTTTTCCTGATAAAACTATTCAATCCATTCATTATTTGGAGGCAACCAGAACAAACCAATAGACATATAATAACATTAAACAAAATATTTGAAATGTCAAATGCTAATGTCATCCATGGAACAATCCATCCCTCAAGATAACATCAAACAACATTGAAAAACCTACAAAGTAGAAGAATACTTTTGAAGATAAATGTCTTTGTTACTCCATGATGGCATGAAGGTTGAGTATATGGTTGTTGGTTCGATATTAAAGTCAAAACCCTTCCTTAACCCTTTACCCAAAGAGGTCTCTCCTCAAGAATCTCTAATAATATTATTTGAAGAGTCATAACATTTAGCATAGAAAGTATGAAACACCATGATCATCTAATAATTAATTGAAATGGTACTTGATCCCAATTTAGAGATTGGGTGGATCATATGGTGGGACTATGCTAGTGGGAACCCTGAATAAATGACTTAAAAACAGCTTCATTTTCTACCTTGTTGGCATTCATCTCCCAAATTTATTGTTGGATACACAAATACTAGAAAACATGACAAGGAATATGAGATGGAGTTGAAAAGTACATTAGGTTGTCCTAAAACATCACAAAGGATGTCCTTATGGATGAACATGGAATGGGAACTAAAGTCATAAAGTAGACTAGAGCTTAGTAGAAATAGTGTGCGTCAAAATCTTTTTGGAGTGTCCCAGAGGGAAATACATAATTCTTCTTTCCTCTATAATACAATATACATTTCTCGTGGTGATAGTAACCACAAGATTCTTAGAACTAGCTGTACAATGTTTGGTCATGAAGGAAAATGTGGCAAAGAAATATAAAGCTTTCCACTCACTAGCATAAAATTAGATCATGGGACTGATCAAAATTTCAAGGGACATGTCAAGGATCTCTAATAAAATGGGGTTAAAACAAAGTATTCCTTCGAAATAATTTAAGGAGACTAGGGCATATTTAGAGGAGGTCAACTCAAGAGACTAGAAAAGGGGGAAAGTGTCTAACAAATATGGTTAGAGAAAACATAAAAATCCCCATCCTTGAATGAAATAGTCGTTTACATGGGGCTCATGAAACAATATGGGATGGAAGGTAAATTTGCATAGTGAAAAAACAAGAGAAGGGTTTTGTCTACTAAAGAAATATGGGATACCACGAGCTAGTAAATATATGAAAATAGAACCTCAATGGCCAAAAAGGAATGCAAATAGAAATAGGAGGGCAAGGAATGTAAATAAGGGGGTAATGATAGAGAGAAAGATAAGGAGTTACAAAGAGGTGGGTGAGCAGATGAGAAAAGTTCCATTAGATGTCTAGGAAAACGTAGGTGGGGAGGATATGTGGAAGTGGGGAGTATTGGAATGAAGGCGATAGAAGTGAGTGAGGGATGGGCTAAAGATGAAAGAGGTCACCCATCGGGTCATTGGATGTTGGGTCATGGAGTCACATGGTCATGAGAATCAAGGGTGTCTAAGGTATGAGGATGAAAAGCTACAAATTTGTCACGGAGACACATAAGAACTCAAGGAGAGGGGATGCAATATTTGTTCATAGCACTATGGAGAAAACCAATGTAAAGAAAGGCATGGGAAATATGTGCATGGGTAGAATTCTAATTCCTCATACCACTATGTAGCCATGAAATATAAATAATATATAAATGTGAGATTGAAAATAAGAAAAAAACATAGCTTGTAACTTGTAAAACGTTATTTTCAGTGGAAAAAATTGGAAGACATTATAGGTTGAAATAGAAAAATTACAAAGATATGTTGATTGTCACACTAGGAAAAATTTTTCAAAATAAACTCAATGATATCCTTTTGAATATCAAAATTATGTGTTTTCAAACATTGAATTACGTGCCATCCATGTAACAATTAAGTGAGCTTAGCTAAATCAAAGACATAATACATTAATGAAAGGTTTTCATTTTAGTTACCAAATGTGAATTCTTGAGGTATGTCAAACTTTGCTTTATCGATTTTAGTCTGGACATCCTAAGGATCCTTCCCATCCATCATGCAGTTGACGAAAATGCATGTGCCCATAATGTCCTTTGTCATCCTAGATAATTCCTTCACCATGGAACTCGGCCTCATAACCATAGTGATCTCAATGACATTATTGAGGGACATATTTCCATTTTGATTGATGTTCTTATGGTCACATAAGAAACTGAGGATTCCAAGTTGAAGAAATGAAATCCCATTTGATGAATATGTTATTTTTTGAGGTGATTTTTGGTTGATCCCAAACATCTTTACCACATTTTATGAATCAAAAGAACATAGTGTTTGGGGGTTTCATAAAGGGTGCCTCTGGAGTTAATAACCCTATTCTAAAAGTACGTAACTTACTTCATTAAAATAAAGCCTTTACCCTTTTTTAACTAGTGCCTTGTATTTGTGTTGTAATAATTTAACACAAAATTGTTTTGAATTTATTTGATTAAGATAAATTTTTTGCCTTTATTTTTCACGAGAAAAAACCAAGAATATTATATTAGATATAAAAAACTATTTACATATATCATAAGTCACATGTCCATCCACATTCAGTTGGAATGTTCTATTGCATTTTGTTTTACATCAAAATACCTTCACAGTTTAAGAAAGTATCCTAATACTTATATAACTAAATATAAACCCAAAATGGAAAAGGTGGTTATCATCAGTGTTCCACATATTGCTCTTACCAAAAACATATTGTAACCCAACAGGCCATGAGTTGCAGAAGCATGAAACAATTCTCAGTGAATGAAAAAATTTCCACTATTCTAATAGATGGAACTTACATAGAATTTGTATTGTAACATACCAAAAGGCAAAAAAATACCATCCTTGGACAACTTTTCGGCAACCAAATTAAATTCCAATTGTGTAATTGTAATTGTCAGATCAATGAAGTGTTCCATGATTTTTCAAATTCTACCAATCAGTTGAAAAGGAATGGATGGTAGAAAGAAGATCTATTAGAAACCCTCTCAAAAATAACTTGTGAATCTCCAAAGACTTTCATCTATACCAACTCAAACCTACATCCATAGAAAATAAGGCCCTAATGTGCCAGAACTTTATCTTGTGTATTTGTCCCACTACCCCTATTCCAACATATATGCTACATAATGCCTGACTGAATGATGACATAGGCTCCACAACCACAAATCCCATCCTTAGTTGTACCATCGAAGTAACCCCACTAAAAGGGTGTTAAAGTTAGTGGAGGAGAAATTAGTCTCAATGGAAAACTTGGAAAGAAAAATATCCTCCCAGACCAATTAATGACCCCAAGAGACTCCTTCATGGTTGAATTCAAAATTCAAATATGTTACCAACTCCACCAACCAAAATGAATGCACTCACACAGCAGTAAAGATCCTCAAGAAGCCCTCTATCAACCAATCCTAAACTAGAGAGGAGCAAGAAGATCCATAGGAAAAAAGGTTCAGAAGAAATACCATGTAAAATAACTAGTTAGTGTGTCTCAGATAGACCACAAATAAGACCAACAAGTAGCAACTAAGATCCTCAAAAATTCACTAATCAAACAATCCCAAACATGAGAAGTAGAAGGAATATCCATAGGAGAAAAGGTTCAGAAGAAAGACCATGTAAAAAACCAACTAGTGGATCTCAGACAGACCATGGAGTAGACCAACAACTAGATTGGAAAATAAATTGTTATTAATGTACCTTGAAACAAAAAAACCAGTAGAGATCTCTTATATCATCTAGAATGAGGATACAAATTGAACCTAACTTACATAATTATTCCTAGACGTATTTCTCCCAACACACCAGTAATTGCACCAACAATTGCACCAATGAAGGCTACATTTAATCCATCTTCCTAAACACTCGCAAAAAAAGCTATTGCTCTTGTGAATTTTGTAACTAATTCTTCCATAATCCAATATTTTATTCTCAGCGTCTACTTCTCACAAAAGTTGTCAAAGACATTTTGAAGAAGGAATATTGTTTGCCAAGAAATATTTTGTAATTTGCCTACACCATCCTTCAGGTGAATCTAATCCATGTTGTTGATGATAGTGACGAGTTCCAACATAACAATGTGTTGATAACAAAAATCAATGAATAGAATTAGCATAAAAAATAATTGAAATAGTAAAAAACTATAGATTAAATGCAATCAATGGAGACCCTGAAAAGTACTCCAACAATGTTACTTCCTATCCATCTTCAGCGAAAGTGCCTCCATTGCTCCTCTCACCAAACACCTCAGTTGTTAGCCTTCATCACCCTAAATCCCATTAGTTTTTGTCGGCATTCATCGTTCTGCTTCTTGAAGAACCCATCAAGAACATAAAGAAGAACCCTACCCTTAACTTTTTTACTAGTGCCTCGTATCAAAAACTTTACGAAAAAATTAAATTTTAAGACAAAATGTTTCTTTTGTCTTTAAATCCCCCTGCATGTAGCAGTGTCGAATGCAATGACATATACGTTGACTATAATTGTATCAACAAAGATCAAAGGGAAAAAATAGGAATTGATGTTGGGAAAATCTTGCTAGGAAAGGTTGTCGCATTCTTCAGAGTCGTTTACCCCATAAAAATGAGGAGCCCAACAAAAATTGTCTTTAAGATAATGTGAGTGATAAGTAAAATAACAACCTCAGCATAAGCATGATAGAGTAGCACCCTTGAAGCTAGTGGATTTAGGGAGCACTATCATGGTAAATTTTGTAGGTGTTCGATAATATTGTCTTCAATTGATATGGTTTTTTCTTAATTGTTGATTGTCTTAAATGAATTATGTCTTAATTGTATTTATCTTAAGTGGCCATTGTCTTAGATATAAAGTTTTGCCTTAAAATATTTCTGTCTCAAATTATTTTTGTCTTAAACTATTTTTGTTTTAAACTACTTTTGTCTTAAATATAAAGTTTTCTCTTAAAACGTTTTGGTCTCAAACTATTTTTGCCTTAAATATAAAGTTTTGTCTTTAAATATTTTTGTCTTAAACTATTTTTGTGTTAGATATTAAATTTTGGCTTAAAATAATTTTGTCTCAAACTATTTTGTCTTGAATATAAAGTTGTCTTAATTTTTTTTCTTAATTAAGAGAATTCAACTGATATTAAATTTTAATGTAAAATAACTAAAATAAAAACTAACTTTTTAGGACAAAAGATTTCTTTTGTCTTAAAAAAATGTCTTAAAAGTAACCTTCGTGTAGTAGTGCAATCCCTTGGGTTTATTAATTTAAGGGTCCATATTCGTAGACAAAGATTGTCTTAATATGAAAATGAACCATGGTAGATTGTTGTAAACAATGGTAAAACATTGTTACTCGTCGTCAACCATAGTCAATCATGGTCAACAGTGGTCTAATGTCACATTTTTGTCAAAAATTGACAATCCTTGCATTGTCACAAACATTTTCTCAATATGATAATGAATCTAATAATGGTCAACCAATGTTATATTTCAATGGAATTTATTCAATGTTGTAATGTGACATTAGAAAATTGGGGCTTAATATTGGGGTTTCAAATATTAGGTTTCTAATATTGTGTTTTATATTAGATTTATTATTTTAGAGTTTAATATTGGGATTATAATATTAGGGTTTTTATTATTGGGTTTAATATTAATCCCGGGGTTTAAAATATCAATTTCTTGGGTTTATTATTCCCTAACCATCCATGGTTTTTTATGAAGTCGAACATGGTCAAACATGGTCGAACATCGGATTGTGATAAGGTTGGTGTCAATATGAAAATCAACGATTGTCAATCATGTTTATTTTAGTGTTTATAATATTTATCTTAGTGTTCATATATGTTGCATTTATAATATTAGTCCCTTGGATTTAATATTATTCCCTTGGCTTCATAATCCCTTGGACTTTTAGTATTAATCCCTTGGTTTTATTATTCCTTTGGATTTATAATATCAATCCCTTGTGTTTATTATTCCCTTAGGTTTACAATATCAATCTGTTATGAAACCAGCTCAAGAAAAAGATAGAAAAGATAGATCCACACCTTAGAATTCAGCCTCTTCGAGGGGGCAACCTCCTTTACATTACATAAATGAACAATTTCTTGGAATGATA
>APFE030571007.1:46391-66998 GCA_000404065.3 Pinus taeda
ACAAAACCTCCTTTCTATATATAGGAGTCTAAGGAGTCACAATATAACCTAGCCGACCTAATAATAATAATATAAAGCTAGAAAAATAACAATAGAGGGATTCTATGGGGCACAGTAATAACAATATGGGGACAATAGGGGCACAACAGTATTAACAAGGGGTACAACTACAATAGTAATGGGGTAATAACTAGTATTATAGGGACTCAACATGCCCCTCTCCTTCAAAAAATTGTTGTCCTCAACGCTTGAGTGGTGCTGGATGCTTCTGTATATAATTCTGATCCTGCCATATGGAATCTTCAGCAGATAAGTTCTTCCACTTGATAAGATACTCTGAAATTGATCGATTTCATAGTTGTCGAGTTCTTGTTTCTGTGACTGCTTCTGGTTCCAATATAATTTCTCCTTCCTCATCAAGTTGTCACAATATTGTTTGAACTGGGAGCTTATCACCTATAACCTTCTTTAAACATGAAACATGGAAAACTGGGTGCAATCGAGAAGCTGCAGGAAGCTCCAATTTGTATGCCATAGTACCAATCTTTTGCAACACCTTGTACGGACCATAATAATTTGGTGATAATTGATTATCCTTATTAGATTGTTTGAGGGGCATTTTCTTATATGGTTATAGCCATAGGAATACCCAATCACCTACATCAAAACATCTTTCATTGCGATGTTGATCTTCCTATTATTTCATTCTATTATGTGCCAACACGAGGTTATCCTTTAAGAGTTGGACGACTTGTTTTTGATGTTCAATGTGATGTTACACTGCTTGAACCTTAGAATTTTCTCTTAAATATGATGTGATGGATGATGGCTTATACCCATAAAGTGCCATAAAATGGGGTCATTTTTGTTTCTGTATGGAAGGAAGTGTTATACCACCATTCAGCCAGAGGCAACCATTTGACCCATTGTGTCTATTTATCAGATGCAAAACAACGAAGATATCCTTCGAAACATTTGTTTACTATCTCAGTTTTCCCATCAGATTGAGGATGATAAGATGAGGTATGAGCTAACTGAGTACCAAGACAAGAAAATAATTTTGTGTAGAAATTTCCAGTGAAAATGGGATCTTTGTCACTTATAATAATCTTCGGGTTTCCATGTAGCTTTTGAATTGTTTCCATAAATGCAGTAGAAACTGTACTGGCTTTAAATGGATGTGATAATGCACAAAAGTGTGCATACTTGGTAAGTCTGTCAACTACCACCATGATGACACTCTTTCCCTCAGACATGGGTAAACTTGTGATAAAATCCATTGAAACCTCCTCCCAACGTTGGCTTGGAATGGATAAAGGTTGTAATAGACCCGGTGTCTTAATTGTTTCAAATTTATTTTGTTGGCAAACCAAACATTCCGCCACAAACTTTTGAATATCTGATTTAAGGTCATCCCAAAAAAATTCCTTCTTAACCCTGTGGTAAGTTTTTAAAAGACTGAGTGCCCTCCTAAGGGAGAAGTGTGTAATTCCATAAGAATATTTTGTTTTAGTTGGGAATTCTTATAGAAGTATAAGTGATCTTTGTACCATAATGAATCATTTTTCCAGCTAAATGTATCCAACGTACTGGAATCTTGTTGTAACTTTCGAATAAGAGTCCACACTTCTGCATCCTTCTTCCATTCCTCCCTTGCTTCGTTTATCCAATCTGGTTGGATAATAGAAATGGCGCACAACAATGCTTCCACATCCTCATCCTTTCTTGAGAGTGCATCTGCCACCACATTTTGCTTCCCTTTTTTGTAGATGATTTCAAAGTCATAACCCAAATCTTTGTGACCCACTTTTGTTGCTCTTCAGAGGATAATATTTGTTCTAAAAAGTATTTAACGGTATCGTGATCCATTTTTACCTTGAAGTGTCTTCCCATTAGGTAGGGTTGCCATTTCTTAAGTGCATGGAGTGTTTCCAACATTTCCTTCTCATAAATAGCTTTGTGTAAAAACTTTCGCTTGATTGGACTTTCATCTTGCATTAAAACAACACCAATTCCATTTATCGAAGCATCACATTCCACAATAAAGGTTTTTGTGAAGTCTGGTGTAGCTAAGACAGGTGCTTGGCACATTGCTTATTTAAGATGTTCGAAGACCTTTGTTGCTTATGGAGTCCATGAAAATGCATCTTTCTTCAATAGTGTTGTTAGAGGTGCTGCTATTCTCCCATAATTCTTAACAAAATTGCAATAATACCCTGTCAACCTGAGATATCCTTGCAAATTATTTATGGATGTGGGGTTTTCCATTCCTTAATGGCTTTAATTTTGCTAGGGTCTGCCTTAACTCCTTCATGAGATACAATATGACCCAGATATTCCACCTCTTGTACTCCAAAGAAACATTTGGATCTTTTTGCATATAATTGTTTCTCCTCCAATAGTTGTAGCACCCTGTCAACATATTCAACATGATCCTTCCAAGACTTACTGTAGATTAGTATATCATAAAAAAATACTAACACAAATTTTCAAAGGAATGGTTTGAAAATTGAATTCATCAAACCTTGAAATGTTGAGGGTGCATTGGTAAGGCTAAAAGGCATGAAAAAAAAATCATAATGACCCTCATGAGTTCTAAATGTTATTTTCGGAATGTCTTCAGTCTTCATTCTAATTTGATGATATCCTGAACGAAGATCTAACTTGGTGAAGTAAATTGATCCAAGCAATTCATCTAGTAACTCATCAATGACAGGAATGGGAAACTTATCTTTAATAGTGAGCTTGTTGAGCTACCTATAATCCCGACACATGCACCATGATCCATCCTTCTTGTGCACCAATACTACTAGAGCAGAGAAAGAACTTTGACTTGGTTGAATTATACCAGCCTCTAGCATTTCTACAACCATACGTTCAATTTCACTCTTTTGGACATAGGGATATCTGTACGGCCTGATGTTTGGAGGAACACTTCCTGGAATCAGATGAATAGTATGATCATGATCACGCATAGGTGGGAGACCTTCGGGAGTCTCAAATACCTTGGAATGATTGTCCAGGACTTTTTGGAGATCTGGATAAATAGATGATTCCAATGTGGAAACATCTAGCGAACATAATTGTGCAATTACACCTCTTTGCTCCTTTTTTAGAAGCTTTGTCATACCATTAGAGCTGATTATCTTTCCTGGCTTCCCTGCAATACCCCTTAATTCAACTTCCTTTCCTTCTGTAGAAAATTTGATGAAAAAATCTTGAAAATTAAAAGCTATTGTACCCAAGGATTGTAGCCATTGGACTCCTAATACAGGATCAGCACCTCCCATTGGAATGGAAAGCATTGGGCTAGTAAATACAAATTCTACCATGGATAGCTTGATATTATGGAACTTTCCAGAGCAATTTATTATTCCTCCATTTGCAACCATCACTTGACACTCTGGTGTTGGATATAGGAAGCAATTCAATTCTTTTGCTACCTTACAATGAACAAAATTGTGGGTACTTCCTAAATCAATCAACACTATTATCTTTTTTCTTCTTGATTTGTCCTTCTGTCTTGATGGTTTGAGGAGTGGTAATTCCCACCAGTGCATTACAAGATATGGTCGAATTCATTTTCTCTTCATCTAGGCTTTGTTCCTGGAGTATATCCTCTTTTTTTTACCTTTCTTGCTCCTTTTCTTCTTCCTGTTCACAATCGATGTAGGATAATTTCTTCTCAGCACACTTATGACCTTTAGTGTATTTGCTATCACAACTATAACAAAGCCCTTTTTCTCTTTTTTCTTCCAATTGTTGTGGTGTCAACCTTATAGGTTGTGGAAGACTAGCAGCAACAACACTTCCGTCTTTATAGTTATGAGTGGTATGCTTCCTGGTTGCCATAATTTTTCTTTCCATTTTTCTTGCTAACTTGAATGCCTTCTCTAATGAATCAGGTTCCCAAAGGCGAACTTCATGTTGGATATTATCCTTTAAAGACCCTACGAACACATCAATCCTATGCTCCTCTAGAATATTTTTTACCCTTATGTTCAATTTTTGGAACATAGACAACATCTTAATATATTTCATAGCCTTCTGATCTGATTAATGAGTCATTGACGGGTCTATGGTTGCGCGACATTGTTAGGAAGCAGTTTATTCATGTAGTGAATGGTTCTATGGAGGATTTTTAGATGGATTTATGACATTTTGCGTTTAACCATCAAGTTTTTCAGTGTACTTTTACAAATTATGTTCTTGGATATGGGACTATTAGACCTTATTCTCAGAGGAATAATTACATTTCATAATTTCCGTAACGAAAACTTGTAATTTAACCAACCCATCAAAATTTGATCTTATTTGTAAATAAATCATAGCATATGGTAAACGAAAAATCTATTCCAGTTATTTTAATAATTCTCTAAGATATGGAAGAGTACTTACATTAACTCCAAAAAGAATTGGTGATACATTCCGGGAGAGAACCAAGGCAGAGTGAAGAAATAAATTCTATATGGATATGGTGGATGATAGGATCAATTACATTTTATGAAGGTAATCAATAAACACTCAATACCACAGTACTAAATTTTGTACTTGATAAGATACACATCATTTGAGTCATTTATTACCTAGTTTTCCAGTGTGATTTTTTGGAAAACTTTCTAGTTTATTTTTCTATCTAGTTTGTTTTGGCGACATTCATTTAAATCACAAGTTTCGCAGGTGAGATATTCACAATCTAAGTGATTCAGATGTTTTTGAGGTTGTTGAATCCATATATGTAGTTAAAAAAACCGTTTTAAACAACACAAATCAAAAGTTGACCTCAAATGTTTTCTCAAAATTTTGACAAAAACTCCTGGACACTCCAAAAAAAAATGCAATTAAAACTACTCTATTTATTACTACGCAACTGAATTCCTAATGCCTAATCTACATCATAGGGGAAAATGTTTGGCCATATTTCTAATCATTACTACTTTAAGCTGGCGAGACATATTCATTGAATTGAATTAACGAAACAAACAAGTGATAGGGGCTTACAGTGTAAGAAAACTCCAAGAAGAGAAACGTAAATACAAGTTTCTCCACTTCCTCTTAAATTAGGACTGAACATTCCTTTTAACACCTCATTGGCTTTAGGCTTAGCATATGCCAGCTCTCCAAAGAAACAGCCAAACATTCTAAGTACAAGAAAAGTAATGATCGCCTCCAAATTTTTCATCTGCAATGTCGCAAGTTATAACATAGGATAAAATCCTTTGAAGTAACCAGGTTACATAGGAAAATGAATTTTCATTTTGTCTTGAAATATATGCGTAGAGTATAGTCGAAAGGATTGGTTAGAGCACCCTGAATCTCCGCACTCCAATGAGAGTAAGTGTTCTGACACCAACCCATGTAGGTATATGGAACATCATGTTAAGAGCGAATGCAGTTCCCAAAACTGCGATAAAATCATGAAGGGACCAGAAAATTACAAACAATGAATGAAGTGGATTGGGCTAAACTTTTTAACCCTTATTCAGTTAGGGTTCTTGTGGACTGTTATTTATCGTAAGAAAATGAATTAATGGTTTACCTATTGTTTATAGTGCATATTTATATGTACTATGTAGATTATTTTTTATACTATTTTTAATAGTATTGTTGAATTTGTTTTCCAACTAAAGTCAATATTCTCTGTATTATTTGTAGTTGAATTCATTTTCCAGAAAAAAAAAAATATTCTCTGCATTTTATTTGCAGTTGAATTCATTTTCTAAGAAAAAACAATATTCTTTGCATTAGTTGCAATTGAATTTATTTTCCAACAAAAATCAATATTCTCATAAAAAAAATATTGCATTGGTTTCAGTTTCATTTCGGTGGACTGAGTAAAATAAAATAATATTACTGCATTATAAATAAAAATAAAATAATTTTACTTTGTAAAATAATTCTTGAAAAATCTAACCTTCACGAATATCTGCAACAATAACACCCACTCCCGATTGGAAACATAAGATAAAATTTAGATTCCTTGGATATTCTTCCCTATAGTGTTGCACGAGATGCTCACCTGATGGACTAGCAGGTTTAGGAGTGAGTAGAATCTCAATTCACATAATTTTTTTAGAAGAGAAAAAATGAGGGACATACTTGTGACAACTCGTAAATTCAATGAAAGATATTGAATAATCAAGCCACTTATATAAATCACAGGAATGAACTAGAGTAATTAAAAAAAAAATAGAAAACAATACTATATTAGGATGAATTCTAAACTCTTCTTATCAAAAAAGTAATTAATCAGAATCAATCATCTCATTCGAGAGCTTATTATTATTAAATACCTCATATTTGAACCTAGCCCCTCCCTGCAAATCAGACACCACTGAGACACAACTGCAATTCTCGATATCAACATCCATACCCAAATATATACGAAATAAAATTGTTAAAGATTAGTAACTACATACACATTCCAAGGTTCTCGATATCAACATCCATACCCAAATATATACGAAACAAAATTGTTAAAGATTAGTAACTACATACACATTCCAAGATCCATGAAGGCTATGGACACAAGAATTGTAGCTCCAGTATAACCTAAATTTTTCTCAATCCTAAATTCAACTTCGGTGATATTGCACAAATAAAAACAATTAAAATGTAAGGAAATCACTTATGTTTAAACTTTACAGTGCCTTGCTTAAATTGTAGAAGGAATGGTACATATAGTGCGCTATAAAATCTACCTCTCCCTCCATTATAACCAAGTTCTTCCTCTTAATTTAACCATAGATATTCTTAACCTCTTAACGATTCTAAGGTAAGAATAAATATGCACACTAGGAGATGTGGAACCCTAAGGTTTAAGGGAATGCATAGAATTTCAAATCATATATTAAAATATAAAATACCTAGCCCATATGGCTATGAAAAACTTGTAAAAGTTGAAATCCCAATAAAAAGGAACATGAATCTTTATTAAACAATGACCCAAAAGGAGATTGGGCACCATTTGAATATATGCATTGTGGATATTATTTGTCCCTAGGAAGACTTTGAAATCGCCATGCTCATAACAAGAACCAAGTTATTAGACCTGCCTTTCTATGAGTGTTTCATAGTAACAACTCTATCACAATTCGAAGAGAACAATAAATGTACAAATTGAGAAATTTGTAACCCTAAAGTATTGAGATGCACAATTTTAAATCATACATTTGAATATAAAATGCCTGCCATATCTTTCTGTAACAAACTCATTTAATTGGAAATCTCACTAAAGAGGAACATAGATCTTGGTTATGGGGTTACCCGAAAGGAAATTGGGTACCATTTGAACATAAAACGTTTTCCTTGTGTGGATATAAAAATCTCATAAATGTTAAAATCCAACAAGTGAGCTACACATGCCTTCTTTATGGGATGACCCCACTGAAATTCACAATCATTTGAACATACAATGCTTGCCCTAATGGCTATAAAACATTAATAGAGGTTAAAATCAAACAAGAAAGGAAACTGTATCTTCTTTATGGGAAGAGCTAAAATAAAATACGGTATTATTTAAATATATAACTCTTTCAGTGTATGGCTATAAACAAACTCATTAAGGTTCAAATTTGACTAAATACTATTGAATCCTAATTAACAGGATATAACCAGCGAGACCCAATTAAATCCTAATTAACAAGATTAAATCCTACTCGCTTCCCCCAATGCAGAGAGAGTGTTGAACATATCCGGGTAGCAGAAATAGACTAGGGATGGGAGAAGAACTTCAGGTGTAGTTATGCTATAGAGTGCTCAAGGGTGGCTTGAAGCAGAGCTTCCTCCTGCCCTTCACATCTTGTATGTTGCATCGGAGTGCTCAAGGGTGGCTCTATGTGGATAATTTCCATTGCAAGGTGCTCTTGTCTTAGTGCTTCTCGACTGTTGCATCATAATGCTCAAAGGTGGCTCGATGTGGAGAATTTTCATTGTAGAGTTCTTAGGAGTAGGTTAATGCAAATCTTCCTCTTGCCACGATGCCTATTTTTTGTTGCATCAAAGTAATCAGGGGAAGCTCAATCTAGATCATTTTCTACTGTGAGATAGACAATAGGAACCCAACACTTCTCAGGATCCTAGAACATATAGAATGGAAGACTCGAACTTGCACAGTGCACTAAAGACAAGCACAGGGGGGATATGACAAAATGATAAAATTTCAGAAAAAAGGATTTGAAAAGCGCCAAAGGTAAATAAAGGCAATGCAAAAGAAGTAGAGTTTGAAAAAATTACCTTGTCAACAGTTTCAGCAGAAGAATCTTGATCATCATCTGTGGTAGACCGATTCGCTGGCTGACTGTCTTCATCATCTTAGTTTTCATCCATTGTTGGCCAAGTTACCAATTCGATCTCTTCCTGGTCATCCTCTTCTTTGTCTAGGCTCGATTCTTCATTTTGTGTTATGCTTCCTCAGAGGAAGCCAGGTCATTTGATGAAATTGTACGACACTTTCCCATTTATAGTCTCAGCACAACTGTGGAGGGTAGATCTTAGGATCTGTATGGAAAGTCGTAGTACAAATTGGAAACCCTTGAACTAGCGAGGGTTTTAAAATTTGACGAACAAATAAAACTATGCCTTAGTAGCTTTTGCTATCGTTCGAGTGAGGCGAGGAGGAGTAGATTTGAGTAAAAGGGTGAAATGTTGTTGTAGCCATTTTTATTGATTTCTTTTAATTTTTCTAGCCTTCTCACCATGGATTGGGAATTTTTCCTTCCTATTGCAATTTTTTTTCACTTTCTCGTGGTATTTGAGAGAGTGGGAATTGTTCCCACCAAACTTTGCAAGTTCCCGCCTTCTATTGCTTGTACTTTCTCACACTTGGGTTGGTGTGAGTAGAGTCTCTTGAGTCCTTGTTGGTCGAATTTGGTAGCGAAAGGGTTCTCATGTACGTGCATGTAATGATTTTAATGGAGGGTGTTATAAGATCAATTTAAGAGAATATCTACAAAATTGAGAGGGTCATGACATCATCAATGCAAGGATGTCCATGGGGTTGAGCGGCAGGGTATGGGCCATCAAAGTAGTAGGAGATTGTAATTAAGAGTACCACATATTACTTTAGAAAATCTTGAATACAAATATGTATATTTTATGGTGCAAATGTAACAATTTTTTGAAATTCTTTTATAAGGCATGAAAATGGTTAAGCTTGGAATGATTTTTAGAGATATGCATGTGTATGTAATGGTGGAGTAAATGACTTATGGTGGGGGGATGAAGTTGAACCCCAAAAAACACAATAAAGGAGATAAATTTAGGAAGTTTGTTGGTGTGGGTCAATGAGCATTGGGCTATTTAAATTTCTTTGACATACATTTGTTTTGAAATTTTTTCGATGAACACAAGAAAGTGGAGATTATTTGATTTGAGACATTGCAATGTGGTAGAAGGATATAAAAATTTATAAAAGTGCCCCTTTGGCTCAATAATCACAACTAAATGGAATTTATTCTATTAAAGTCACTCGAGACTTAGACATAGCCCCATCTTCAATAAGCAACCCCCTAAAGAATGAAATTCAGTCCATGAAGGGTGAACATGTCACGTGGCATATTTCAACACATGTGGGGGAAAATATCACACTATACTCACATCCACTATGTCTACCGCCAAACTCCTCTAATAGGGATGGGGCTAGATAATATTGCCTCTATCACTTCCGATGACCAATTATGGTAACTTATGTCTTTCTAGTTCCTTTTATTTTTTTGCATGTAAGGCCTATACGGATATGGGTCTCTCTGCTGGGCATTTTTCTTTTTGTTAGTACCATGGTAATAACATTGGTAAAAAATCTTGTTCGAGGTGAGGCCACATGCATTTTTATGCCCTTTTACATACTTTTTTATTAATGAAAACTCATCGACTAAGAAAGAACCCATAGATGTTATGCACTACTTAAAATGGGTTTAGTAACATTGGATGGCTCTAATAATCATAGTTGAATGTATATGATGTTAACCAATTTAACCAACAAAACATGCCTTGGTAACTAGACTTACACTCCATTTACTACACTAAACAATCAAGTGAGGCTTTAATAATTGTAACCAAACATATAGGGCGTTGATCAAGTTAGCCAACCTAACACACCTTTAATAGTGATAACCGAAATGTGCATGTTACTAATCAAGTGACCATTGTGTCATGCCTCTAACATGTGTAATTGAACATAATTGTTGTTGATGTGGTTTACCTATCTAACATATCTCCCACAATTGTAGTCAAACATGCATGTTGATTAAGTTAATCTCCTAGATAATGTTAATAAAAAATACATGTTAATATCCAACCTAGCATGTCACTAATAGTGACAATGGAATGTGCATGCCAATGATTAAGCTAATTGACCTCATATTTTGATCACTAAGATGACTAACACATAACTTAGTAAGTTGACAAAGTTGACAAACCATTGTCTTTTCCATTGAACTGGCATGACTTTAATGGACACAACTAAATGTACATGATGTTAAACCAGTAAACCATCATGACATGGATTTTAGAATAGTAACAAAGTGTGCAAGTTATGGATTAGGAAAACCAAAATAATATACCTATGATAGCCATAATTGACCATACATGTTTGTTGTCATCAACCCTTCAAGTTCTCCCTTACTTCTATACAAAGTTAAGCATGCGGTGCAACTCTCAAAGTAACTTTGCTACATATACAAATTATGTTTGTATTTACTTGTTTGATTTGTGTTAAAGTGTTTCCTCTTTAAATGTCACAGGATTGAATCCAAATGAAATTTAGGTATGTACACCTCCATAGATTAAATAGTTAAAGCATTGAATGGAGGACATCCCTTGTCTCACAAACAAAGGTGTCTCATATGTCAACTTGGCAGATACCTGTATTATAACATAATATTAAAAATTATTGTTATTTTTTCTATTAATATGAATTCTTCTAAGATTTAATATATTGTTAAGGAGATTACCACTCGACAAATTAGTGATGTATTTAATATTGGATGAGAGATTTGTAAGGCTGAAATTTTGGCTACCACATGTTAAATTTGGTGTTTGCCTTATGTGAATGAAAAATTAGATTTCACGCCTCTCATGGAATCAATCAAAATCATTTACACATACCAATCAAAGGCATTCAATAGATGGTTAAATTAGTGGTTAGGAGGAGTTCATTGTCAGATCCATCCAAGGGTTTCGAAACCAGAGAAACAGGGGCATGTGTCTAATTTATGGGCTAACATTTGAAAGATTGTTATGAGGAGAGGAGTTGGTGGGAGTCCTTCTTATGTCAAGTTCATTCACCTCTTCATTTAGTTCTTAAAATAGGCTTGAAATAGGTGATTATAGATATATGATACATATAATATGCAAACCACTCTCAACACAACAATATTGAACTTTTGCATGAGACATAATTTATTTTCAATATATTTTTGCTTTAAAAAATGTAGGATATGCTACCATGATGTAATACAATGATTCACCAACATTGGGAACCAAAGAAATGACTTGAACCATGGATGTTATGTATGATGACAACCATCCATTATAAACTATGATTATTAGCCTCTCTGACACCCCTCATTGATGGTCACTCATTGAACATGCTCATGAAATTTGAGATCACTAGACATGGTCAGCATACTTTGGTTAACAAAATCTAGTATGGTGTGAGGGTCTTGCCTACAATGAAATCTTTCTAACACGCTTTAAAACAACATTGCTTCATGAAAGGAGTTTGACATTGCCTAATTTTTCCGTTGTGTATGAGAAAGAAACTAAATTTTACTTCTCCCTTATCTAAGACAATGCTCTTGATTACAAATTGAACATTGTATCATGACATTGCCTTTCTCTCTTCGTGTGAACTTGCTAAATTAGCGTCTAGATACCTTGTGAGTTAAAGCTCATTGTATGTATTGTATTTGGTATTGTGTCAATTATTCATTTTTTATGTCTTAATATTGTGTTAATGGCCTTCTAATGGATGGTCAGTCTTGAATTACAATTTTGACATGGATAATCCCAATTTTACAATTTTGGCAATTAGAGGCATAATGCAAGGACAACGTGTATTCATCTTGGTGGATAGAGGGGCAACCAAAAAGTTTATTGATGCACAATTGGTGGATTGTAGAGGAATTTATAGATTGATATATATCATGAACAACGTGCGCAAAAGAGGATGCCCATGCTTCACCCTAGTTGTTTTCTTCATTGTTGGTTTGATATGTTGAGGACATGGTTGAGGGGAAAAATGTTGAGTATATGGTTGATGGTTTGATATCAATGTCAAAATCCTTCCTTAACACTTTAGCCAAATAGGTTTCTCCTTAAGTGTCTCCAATAATATCCTATGAAGAGTCATAACATTTAACTTGGAATTATGGCCCACCACGACCATCTAATAATTAATCGAAATAGCACTAGATCCAAATTTAGGGATTGGGTGGATCATATGGTGGGAATATGCTAGTGGGAACCATAAATAAATGAGTTGAAAACTCTTGATTTTCTACCTTGATGGCATTCATCTCCCAAATTTCTTGTTGGTATACAAGTACTAGAAAACATGACAAGGAAGATAATAAGGAGTTGACAAGGACATTACGTTGACCTCGAACATCATAAAGTGCATCCACATGGAAGAACATGGATTGTGAATTAAGATCACAATGTAGACTAGAGTATTAGAGAAATAGGGTGCATCAAAATAATTTTGGAGTGTCGCAAAGGGCAATATACAATCCCTCTCTCCTCTAAAATACAATATACATTTATTGTGGTGATAGTAACCACAAGATTCTTAAAATTAGTGGTATAGTTTTTGGTCATGAATGAGTATGTGGCAAAGTAATCTAAAGCTTTCAACTCATTGGTATAAAATATATCATGGGGCCGAATAAAAATTTCAAGGGACATGTCAAGGATCTCTGGTAAAATGGGGTTAGCAACCAAAGCCTACCTTCTAAATAATTTAAGGAGAGTAGGGAATATTGGGGATTTTAGCGTTTTTAACAAGGATGGATGTGGATGTATAACAAAAAATGAGCTTGGGACAGTGATGCATTCTTTGGATCAAAACCCCAATGTATATTGAAAGTGGTCCAAATGTTTTATATTCAATAATCTAGTCCTGAATACAATCAACCACAAAACAATAGTTCTAACCTACATGTAAATTCAACATATTAAATACACCATTCAAAATTTATCTTGCTAAGGAGAACCAAAAAATTAGATGAGTCTAGTCATCCATCACCTCGATACAGAGTAAAAAACAACCAAGCTCACACTGTCCTTTATGACACAAATTGTCCCATACCAAGATGAAGCCAAAAATATACATTTACTGATATTATTAGGCATAAAGAAAATATGAAGCCAATATACATAGATGCTCTAAAGAACTGCTTGAAATAGAGTCAAATTGCTTCCGAGGGAGAGCCAACTGTGTGCCCATGATAAAAGTTTACAGTGGATTTTCTCTACAAGTCAGCTCCAATCCTTAATTCCATAACAATTATGTTGGAGAATAACTCTAAGATATTTAAAATTTGCATCTAATGTAGTGGAGATAACACCAAAAATATGATAAATATCCAATACTAATGCATCATCTAGGTAAGAAGAAACCATATGAGATTTAATATTATTTAGAAGGAGTCCAAAGACCGATGAAAATAGGTCAATCTATGAAATAGTAACAAATCATTAACAAAAATGAAAGGAGTAACTCTCACTTGTCTACCTACACACCTGCGTCCAAAATTACATTTAATATGTCTACCTCCAAATTTGCAACCAAAATTACCACCCTTGTGAATCTTATGACTAATTCTTCCACAATCCAAGCTTTTATCCTCAATTTCTTCTTCTCACAAAAGTTGTCATAGATATTTTGAAGTAGGCGTATTGTCTACTAACCAATATTTTGTAATTTTCCTCCACCATCCATGTAGAAATTTTGGTGTAGAGTTGCAACTACTCATGATGTTTTAATCAAAATCACAAGACACAAACCTACTCTACCACTCTTTGGAAGTTAATTCACAATTTAAAACAAAACTTTCATACATACAATAAGAAATAACACACATGCACAAAAAATGTTTCCTGGGGAAAGCAATATGCTAAAAAACCCAGTGTCTGCTTGCATTAATATGATGAATATAAATGTATTGCAATTTATTTGCTCAATTGAGCACAACCTACAAGTGAATAACCTGTCTCTCTATTCACTGAGAAGTTGTAACCCAAACTTAGTAAATTTCTACCTCTGTTTGAGACCATATTTCCTTGCGAAATTACTTGCAAAATTAAGTCCTTATTATTTAGGAATTTTTACAAAATGGATTGTGAAATTCCCAAGATTGATCATATGACTGCATGCAACACTTGTACACTCAATGCTAGTCTACAATTGATGTTACACTCCCTTAGAACCTCCACCACAGCTAGGGAACTTGAATTCTCCATGCGATAGCTATTTTGGGTTGATTGATCAGTTAGCTGGATGATCAATGAGTTTGACTACAGTCCCACTGCACAATTGGCCTTCCACTAGTTCCTCAAGTAGTTGGAACTAGTTTAATTGAAAAAAACTTGATATAACTCACTTCTGTTGCTACAAATCAACAATCATACATTCTTAACTGAACTCTAACTCCTCCAACTTGAATTTATTGAGTAAATCGGGTGACTAAAAGCATGTCACACAACTTAACTGTATCCTAGCTTTCTGTTGATGTGGAAATTCAAGCTTTCTAAATTTAGTCAAGGAAAAATCAAATTAGGAATTTCTTACTACATTTTTAAAGACTCCCTCTCTACAAGAAAATGATTATGAACCACCCCTATCCTGCACCTACGAAACTCAAACTTCCCTCTCGAAAATTCTTTTGTCAAAATGCCCAAATCTTACTCCTCTATCAAAATGGGGTGTAGCAACATCATCTACCTCTATACATAGTCCCGTAAATGGTGATATTGGATATCTATATGCTTGGATCGAATGTGAAATATAAGATTCTTAGAGAGATTAATGCAACTCTGGTTATTAGAATTGGATCCATCATCTCACCAAATAGTCCAACAAGTATCTTTCTCATCCATATTGCCTCACATGTTGCTTGACTTACAACCATGTATTATACTTATGTCTAGCTGAGCACCACATATATTTGCTTCCTTTCATACCAAGAAACAACTGTGGACCCAAAACTAAAAATTCCACTTGATGTACTCTTTCATTCTAATGGACTTAGTGCACAATCTACATCTGCGAAGCCACACAACTTCACTCCCTCTCCTTGTCTGTACCATAGTACAAACTAGGTTGTGCCTCTGAGGTACCGTAAAACATGCTTAGTTGCCTTCCAAAATAGTTTGGTTCATGAAACTGTAGATTGGCTTAGCTACTTGACTTAACAAAACATATTTGGTCATGTTTTCACAATATACATGAGTGGACCCACTAGTTGTTGATAAATGGTAGCATCCACTTCACCTGAAGTGACATCCTCCTTCCTCTAGCTGTTTGTTAAATGTGTTTCCATGGGTTTACAAATCTCCATGTAGAATCTTTGCGATATCTCATTTTCATACTTGCCTTGAGAGACAGACAATTCCCCATCACCTTGTCATACTTCCAACCCGAGAAAGTAGTACATGAGACCCATGTCCTTCATTTCAAGTTCCTCTGCAAGGTTGTCCTTGTAACATACGATCAACGGATCATCACTAGATAAAATAAAATTATCAACATATTGGATAATAATAAGAAATTTACCTTCTATAAGGATGTGATGAGATTTACATCCGCTTCACTTATTGTGAAGCCTAAACCAGTGAGATAGCTATCGATATTGGTGTACCAAGCACAAGTTGTTTGCTTGAGATTGTACAACACTCACTTGAGTCTGCACACATGAGAATCTTGATCAAATGTCTCAATTTTTTTTTGTTAATCTATGTACACTTGCTCCTTAATAACCCCATTTAGAAATGTTATTTTTACACCCATCTGGTGGATTGTCTACCGCATCTCTGTAGCCCAATGAAGAATTGATCTAATGGATGAGTACCTTGCTACGAGAGAAAATGTCTCCTCATAGTCAATTCCCTCAACTTGAGAGTACCTCATGGCCACAAATCTGGCCTTATACTTCCCTATTCTTCCATCTGTTGCCTTCTTCACCTTGAATATTCATCTCAGACCCACTATTGATTTATATTTTGGTCTTGGGACCTCTTCCTAAACACGATTCTTTGCAATGGATTCATATTCCTCCACATTTGCATACACCCATAGAGGTTTCTCTATTTCTTCCTCAAAATAGGATGGCTCAATCTCTATAAGCTTAGTCATAAGAGTCATGTAGCTAGTGTACCTCTCAGGTGACCTCCTTTCCTTACACAAATTTAAAGGATATCCCACATTCTCCCTTACATCCTTCACAAGTCTATCAACTTCCTTATTCCTTATTTTTTTTCTTTCTCTAGAGGCTTTTATTTAGTGAACGTCTCCACTCTTATGCTCCACAATTTGTGGTTTCTCTACAACTTCCCGAGGTTCCTCTTTTGGAGCTAAAATCTCATCTTTTGTTGGGATCTAAATCTCCCTCTCAAGAGAGCACCACATAGATTTCTTCTCATAAAATTTACATCCTTTCACACAACTATCATTATGAGTGATGGAAAGTACACATGTTAGTTGTGGGGAGTTTTTGTGTAACACATAAATACCCCCAATTATACAGTTGACTAAATCTTATTCCTTGATTCTTTAGAGACATCGTAGTAAAGAGAGAATCCAAAAATCTTACAGTGTGACAAATACAACTTTCTTCCCGAGAAAGTCTCCTCCTGTGTAATCATGTCAAGAATCTAAGGAGGTCTTTGGTTTTGCAAATAGGTTGTTGTATTGAATGCCTTAATGCAGAAATGCAGAGGTGAGCCTTGGTCATGCAACATCACCCTCGTTGCTCCCAAAATCCTATGGATATTTCTCTCAACCACCCCATTAGGATGTGGGTTGTGGGGTTTTGTCAACTCTCATTGAATGCCTTCTTTCACACATAAATGTTTAAATTCATTCAACATATACTCACATCCATTAACTCTCCTAAGAGTCTTCACCTTCTTGTTGGTTTCTTTCTCAACGAGTTCCTTGAATTCTAAAAACTTGGAGAATTTCTCATCTTTCTTCCACATGAATAGATCCATCACTTATGTGAGAAGTCATCAATAAAAAGGACAAAATATTTATGCTTGGCAATGGAGGCTATCAAGAAAGGTCAACATAGTTCACTTACATCATGGCCCTGCACTTTCGCTTACTTGGTTCTTAATGCAACACAATCTTCCACATCTAGCATATATAGATTCTTCACACATACCTCAATATTATTCAGACATTCAATATGAAATAAAACATTCAATAAGAAATAAAACAGATGGACACAATATTTTTCCTGGGGAAAGCAATATTCTAATAACTCCAATGCCTTCTTCCAGCAATCTTATGAATATAGATGTATTACAATTGCTTTACTCAATTGTGCACAACGTGTAAGTGAATAACCTATCTCTCTGCTCACTAAGAATCTTAAACCCAAACTTTGTTAATTTCTTCCTCTCCTTGAGCCCCTATTTCCTTGTGCAATTCCTTGAGAAATTAGGCCCCTACTATTTAGTTCTTTTTCCAAAATGGATTGTTCAATTCCTAAGGTTGATCATGTGACTGCATGCAACACCTATACACTCAAGAATAGTTTACAACTAATGTTACACTTCCTTGGAGTCTCCAACATAGCCGGGGAACTTGAATTCTTTGCATGCACTAGCTATTTTGTGTTGATTGATTAGTTAAATAGATGATCACTACATCTGACTGAAGTCCCACTACAACTAGCCTTCCACCACTTCCTCCAATAGTTAGAACTATTTTAAGTCAAAAGAACTTGAGATAATTGACTTTGATTGCTACAAATTAGCAATCACACATGCTCAACTAAAGTCTAACTCCTACAACTTGAATTTATTGAGTAAAATGGGTGACACAAGCCATCTCATACAAGCTAATTGCATCCAAGTTGTTTGATGATATGGAATTTCAAATTTTCTAAATTTAATCAAGGAAAAATAAAATTGAGAATATCTTTCTGCACTTTTCAACAATCCTTCACGTGAATCTAATCCATGTTTCCAAACTAGCACAACAATGTTCTAATAACAACAACCAACGTATATAAGTAGCCTTGAAAATAAATAAAACAATCCAAAACCACATATTAAAACACAATTGATGGAGACCCTGAAAAGTACACCAGCTATGCTACCACGCACTTTTGTGGGTTGTTCTTTCAACCAAAAGATCACTTTTAACCTTAGTGATGCTTTATACCAATCACAGCTTAACATTTATCTCCATCTAAGCTCTTCATGGATATTTCTCTCTCATCCATTAATTTTATCGAGAATTCTTTCTAGAATTATAATCATGGAAAGGTTATCATAATATAATCTCAACTCCAAGTGTTCAATTTCCAAGCATTTCTAATTTATTACTTATTTATTTATAAAATATTTATATACAGAATTATGTCATCATCCTACATGCCTATTCTGTAGGCATAGCTTACTTTTAGCACACAATAAAAAATACTAATGTTTCCAACATGGGGTATTACAATATTCAACAAACTATGTGCAAAGTATCAAAGTGCATTTGGCTTAATAATTATATAGTAATGATTTCATTTAATACTTAAATTATGACAAGGATAGTTAGCTCATAATTAATGATAAAGATTTGATTTTGTAATATTTGTCCCCATTCTAGAAAGATGAAGGAGTGCTACAATAATTACAAATTTTTTAAACTATGAAACTAAATCTTGAACAAGCTACCTCACAGTCTAAAAAGAAACCTCACATTTTTAAAAAGAGTAACTAGTGGTAGAAAAAGTAGTTATCTTAATCAAGAAATATGAAACAATGCTACATAATACGATTTTTAACTTTCACTAAGTTTAGCATGGTCTCTAACACTTCTAGTGTCAATTGTAGGAGGTGTCTAGTGAGGAAATTTTTAAATTATTTAATTAAATCTTAAATTGGCATCGCTTCATTTCAGTCCTCCATTTCAGCCCTCCATTTCGCACTTAGATGAAGAATATGCTTAGCATATTCACTTCCCATAAAATTTTCCCTTCCATTGTTAAGGAAACACAAAAACCAACAAACCTCCTTATATGCAAAGCCCATATATATACATTTATTAATGAATTACTTTTATTATTTTTATTGCCTTTTACCTTTTATTATTTTTAATTAAAAGGACATTATTTTTTTTATTACTATTATTATTGATTTTACCCTTGATTACGACATCTCATTTTATATTTGAATACAACATCTCTTCCATAATATATGAAATGTCAACTTGTTTTGTAATTTGTATTATTATTATTTGTTTAATTCTAAACCTAAAGAGTTATTCATCTGGTACTTTACTTTTGGGCATATTTGAATTAATTTATTTCATATATTTATTTTCTATTTCTCATAATCATAAATTCTTCGTAGTAAATCATTGGTTATTAAATTAATTTTTAATATTTTTCTTGTTATTAACTTAACATTCTCCTTAGCAGAACTCTTTAATGTATAATGCCTCAGGTTCCTCTGTCTTCCCTATTGACTCCCCCCTTTCCCTTAGAGAGTTCAAGAATAGTTTTGGTATTTTTTCTCTATTGCATCCCCCTTTCCCTTTGAGAGTTCAAGAATAGTTGTTTGGTAGGTAAAAGCCTCACCCATAACTATATCTAACCAACTGAAATGTGAGCTTCCTTAGCATCATTTCCTAAGTGACTTACTAATGTTAATTAAATATTTACAAGTTTTTACTAGGGGTATTACAATTTATATTTCTTCAAATCTTTTTAATTCTTATTTTCTCATTTTATTATAATATAATTATCTCACTATACAACCATCTTATAATCAGTATTGTTATTTTAATTATAGTTATTTCTTTTATGTTTTTTTTCTTTTTGGTAAAATGTCCCTCATTCTTCTAATTTACCCTTATTTATGTTTACTTTCATTAATGTATATTTTATTAATTTTATTAATTTTTTCATAAAATTAATATAGATCCATGTTAACTTTAAATCTATTAAATGTTAAGAATAATTTGAAATTTTTTTATATGTTTCTTTCAGTGAGAGGAACACATGAATACAATTTTTAACCATAATATTTTTGTTTTCATATATATATATATTAGAAATATTTCATTGATAACCCACATTGTTTACATTAAAATGTATTTTTATTTTACTCATCTCCATCATATTAGGATATAGAAATCATATATCCATTACCAATTTGACTTCTCATGTTTAGAAATGAGTACATACCTTCTAAATTTGAACATGTTACCTTTTACTAAAAAACACATATTCTTAATCTTAATCATTATTACAAGTATTAAGTTTTATGAGTTCTCTATGATAATTATTTTTATTTATATGGTACAATAGATCTATTTATATTTTGTGTATTTCACCTCTTTATATATAGAAAATTTCTTTTTTCTAATTTTATTAAAAGCTT